>CP125975.1:329625226-329835226 GCA_030063025.1 Avena longiglumis
CTAAAAAAAGAAGCTACTGTAGTAACTTCTTCAAAAATCTCAATTTACCTAAAAAGAACTCAAAGAGGAATCAATAAGAAGCAAATGCAAATAATGGTAGAAATCTGTCAAAACTGACCAGAAGGTAGAAACCGTTTTTTTCGAACGCCTTCTATTGCTCAAATCAAAACGTGTTGAACTAACTAAAGTTAGCTATCATATTGGGGGATTTATTCATAAATTTTCAGCTCAATCCGAGTTACATAGACTCCTCACGATTGTTTTTGGTGTAGGACAGAAATCTGTTTCGGGACAACAACTCCCCAAATCTTACTTTCCTCTCATTAGAGGTCATTCTTGGAACAAAAAGCAAACAAAAAGGATAAGGATAGTTCATTACTGAAGTAATAACTTCCAAGACTCAAGGAAACTCTTGGTTTATCTCCCAACAAGTACTTTTCTTTAACGCCTTTAAGTTAGGCACAAGAAGCAAGAAGAATCAAGTATTTTCAAATAAAGAAGCATTCACATCAAACCTTGCTTCCAAAGGAGGATCAAAAAGCAACTTCTCTCTCCTCATAGGGAAGTGTTCAATACCTTTCTTGAATGGAAAATGATATTTAATGGTGCCTTCTTTCATATCAATGATGGCACCAACTGTTTTAAGAAAAGGTCTTCCCAAAGTAATAGGATAAGAAGCATTGTATTCAACATCCAAAACATAGAAATCCATAGGAACATAAGCATTATTAACCATAATGAGAACATCATTAATATCCCCATGAGTTTTGTCTTATCTTTATCATTAAGTGGGACATCCAAATAACAATCTTCCAACGGTGACAAATCAAGCATTTCATAAATCTTCCTAGGCATAATAGAGACAGTAGAATCAAGATCACATGAAGCTTTGAGATCAAAGTCATTCACTTGCACATTAATAATAGGTTCCCAACTATCTTCGACTTTCCTAGGAATAGAAGCTTTGTGTTTTAGCTTCTCTTCCTTAATCTTAACAAGAGCATTTGTAATGTGTTTAGTGAAAGCAACATGCATATCACTAGCATCATGACTTCTAGCAAGCTTTTGCAACATAATTACTTCAGAAATATTGCAACCATCAATATCAAAATCAAACTTAGCATCACTAGTAGTAGGCTCAATAGGCTTAGGCATAGTAGGAGGAGGAATAAGGACTACTTGTGGTTTAGTGGTGATAGTGCACACACTATTGTTTCTATAAATTTCAGCTTCCCTTTCCCACTTAGCATGAAGTTGAGCTAACAGCCTAACATTTTCATCAATAGTAACTTGTATGGCATGAGCAGTAGCAAAGGTATTTTCCATGGTTTCAGGTTTAGCAGCCATTTTATTAATCAAGGAGGACTGAGCTTCAGACAGAGAGGATATATTTTTCTCAGCACTCAAAATTTTTGACTGTAAATTAGGAATTTCTCTTTTCAGATTCTCAAGCTGATGACTAATGTTTTTCAAGATAATAGATTGTTCCTCCATAGTTTTAGTGAAAATCTTATTTTGCTCATATTGCATCTACATAAAATTCTTAGTGAATCTCTCTACTTCTAGAATCCTTTCTTCGCTAGGCATTCCAGATCTACCATGATAAGCACTTCCACTAGGGGGATAAGGCCTATAATTACCATAAGTATTGTTGCCAAAATTGTTGTTTCTAATGAAGTTGACATCAACTTGCTCTTCTTGAGCAACCAAAGAGGCTAAGGGAACACTATTAGGATCTAGTAGAGCTTTCCCATTAACAAGCATAGCCATAATAACATCAATCTTATCACTCAAAGAGGAAGTTTTATCAACAGAATTTACCTTCTTACCATGTGGAGCTCTCTCAGTGTGCCATTCAAAGTAGTTAACCATCATATTATCAAGGAGTCTAGTTGCAGCACCCAAAGTGATGCTCATAAAGGTACCTCCAGCAGCTGAATCCAACAGGTTCCTTGAGGAGAAGTTCAAACCTGCATAAAAAGTCTGGATAATCATCCAAGCAGTGAGTCCATGAGTGGGACAATTCTTAACCAAAGATTTCATTCTTTCCCAAGCTTGAGAAACATGTTCATTATCAAGTTGTTTAAATTTCATAATGTCACTTCTCATAGATATAATCTTAGTAGGAGGATAGTATTTTCTAATAAAAGCATCTTTGCACTTAGTCCAAGAATCAATACTATTTTTAGGCAAAGATAGCAACCATTCTTTAGCTTTTCCTCTCAAGGAGAAACGAAAAAGCTTGATCTTAATAATATCTCCATCTACATCCTTATACTTTTGCATCTCACAAAGTTCAACAAAGTTATTGAGATGGGCAGCAGCATCATCAGAACTAGCACCAGAAAATTGCTCTCTCATCACAAGATTCAGCAAAGCAGGCTTAATTTCATAAAAGGTAGCATCAGGAGCAGGTGGAGCAATAGGAGTGCTAAGGAAATCATTGTTGTTGGTGCTAGTGAAGTCACACAACTTGGTGTTCTCAGCAGAGTTCATTGTGGCAAAGGTGTGCAAGCCAAAAACAGTAGCAGCAACAGCTAGAGCAGGAACTAATTTTTTTGTGTTTTGAATAAAGCAAGCAAACCAAACTAGACTAAGTTTTTTTGGGTTTTTGAAAAGAGGCAAATAAAACCAAGGAAAAGAAACAAAGAAAACTAAAAACAAAGTAAAGAGAAAGGAAGTGGAGGACTCCCCTAGTGAAGACGTCCTCAGCCTCCCCGGCAACAGCGCCAGAAAGAGCTTGATGAGTGCAGAAGCACTTCGTTGGGAGACCCCGAGAGGAAGGTGTGAAGCACCACAGAAGAAAGTTTTCCCTCAGTAAGAAACCGAGGTTATCGAACCAGTAGGAGGAAGGAAACGTCACACATATGTTGCACGCAACACGGAGACTTGCACAGCACAAACTCAAGACTTTGTCCCAACGAATCAGTGAGGTTGTCAAGCTCACCGGTTTGTTGTAACAAAGGATTAAACGTATGGTGTGGAAGGTAATGGTTTGCAGCAAGTAAACAAGTAACAGTGGAATATGTATCAATGGTAAGGATTGGACCAGGGTCCATAGTTCACTAGAGGTGCTCTACTTAGATAAACAACATGGCATCAAGGGTAAACAAATTACAGCAAGGCAATTGACATGAACTCAGCAAGGCATAACAATGCAATACCAGACAAAAAGATCCTATGAGATTCGATTGGGCAATACAACAATATACATAGATCGCTATCCAACTGCATCTATGACTAGAAGTCCACCTTCAGGTTATCATCCGACCCCCCTCTAGTATTAAGTTGCAAGCAACAGACAACTGATTTAAGCAAAGTCTGTAAGGTAAACAATCCACTTGTTACATGAACAAGAGACCGTTGTTTTCTCCCTAGTAGCAACAACACATCTACAACCGAAGAGATTTTTATCACTTCCCTTGGAAACTAGAGGCATGAACCCACTATCGAGCATAAATACCCCCTCTTGGAGTCACTAGCAACTACTCGGCCAAGATAGCTACTAAAAATGGAGAGCATGCAAGATCACAAACAACACAGACATGATAGAATCAGAAAGACAAAACCATTAATCAATCTGACATAGTAATCTCAATATCCATCGGATCCCCGCAAACACAACATGCATGATCACAAATAGATTAGATCTTGATCATGAAGGGAGCTCACAAGATCTATACATGAAAGCACAAAGAGGAGATACAACCATCTAGCTACTACATGGACCCATAGTCCAAGGTGGAACTACTCACACATCGTACCGGAGAGAAGGCCTCCGGAATGATCTCCCCTCTGACAGGGTGCCGGGAAGAACTTCAGATCCCCCCGATCTAGGGACGATGGTGGCGGCGGCTACAAAAGGTTCCGTGGAATATTGATCGGGTGCTTAGGGTTTCTACATCGGGGGCTTCTTATAGGAGAAGAGGCGAGGCTGGGAGGCGGCCAGGGGGGCCTACACCCTACCCAGGCGCGGGGAAGGGCCCACCCGCACCTAGGGGGTCTGGCCGCGCTGGTTCGCGTATCCATCTCGTCTTCTGGATTCTTGTCCCTCACGGTAAAATATTAACTTTGGCTTTTGTCCCGTCCATTTCCGAGAATATCGATTTTCTTCCTTTCTAGAACCAAAAACAGAAGAAATTAGGAAACTGGCACTGTGGCAACTTATTAATAGGTTAATTCCAGAAAAGATATAAAAACACCTCAAAGTATAGACAAAGCAAAGAAAAGTAGATACTAAACAAGCATGGAACATCAAAAATTATAAATACGTTTCTGACGTATCAATACATCTTATACTGTTACTGTTTACTTGCTGCAAACCATCATCACCTTCCACACCATACAGTTAATCCTTTGTTACAACAACCGGTGAGATTGACAACCTCACAATTAGTTGGGGCAAAGTCTTGAGTTTGTGTTGTGCAGGTTTCCACGTTGCTTGCAAAAACTTTGAGACGTTTCCTTCCTCATACTGGTTTGATAACCTCAGTTTCTTACTGAGGGAAGACTTGCTGTTGTGCTGCATCACACATTGCTCTTGGGGTTTACCACGGAAGCGCTCCACGTCAACAAGGAGCCATCAGATGTCATATCATGGAACGTGTAAAGAGTACTTATCGGTAACGAGGTTGAACTAGGTATAAGAGATACTGGCGATCTGTAACACCCCGGTTCTGAAAAGACCGTGGCCTCTATGTGACATGCCAATCCCTGGATCGGTTCATTGGCCCACAATAGAGTAAGATAGATAACATAGCAAATATCCGTGTATCATAGATAACGAAGATCCAGAGTACCATTATTACAATAAAAGCTTAGCACAAAGCTAGCTCAAATTATTCAGGTAGCAACATAAGTAAGGTAAATCCTCCATTCTTCAAATTGCCCACAAGTGAACAAGTGCCGAGTGGAGTACCGTGGCCTATAACGATCAATCAGAATCGAAATAACCTGCAACATGAAACGTAGCAGCCCCGAAGGGTCAATACATGGAATGTATGGCAAGTATAGCTAGTAATGGAGACAATAGTACTAACATCTACATGCATATTTGGCAAGTGGAGCTGTGTCTGGCTTGCATTTGCAAATACATTTGTCCTACTTTCATAAACAGTTTTTGATTTTCTTTGAAAGGATCCCAATTAAGTTAACCCAACAATATTAAAACAATTATGAAATTAGAATGAGCGAGAAACATGTCATGGAATCAATATCAAGCAACTCAGTTGTCCATAACCGGGGACACGGCTAATCGATTAGATTATACACTCTGCAGAGGTTAGTACACTTTACCCATGTGACTTGGCCAGCCTAGCTCGCACCATCACTCTCATTTTGGGTGATGATAGGGAGAAGACCAAGAAGAGACTGTTCGGGAAGTAGATCCTCAATCCCGACGCGCACCGGTCCAACCTACCAAAATTCTACATCTCTGGATACGCGGGTTCGAGTTACCACAACCTACTAAGTCCAACTAACCGCCCATTTCATTATTGGCACATGGTTGTACACGTAAGCTACACAATAAAGAAGCCAATCAATTTCTCTCGATACCTGGGTGCCTTTCCGCAATAAACCACCAAAAATTACCAATCCCGTCACACCCAGGAGATTCATTGATTAGGTTGTTTTAGTTTTCACAAACCAATACTTAAAAAAAACAAGTACCAATGATGTAACCCAGCCCACGTTCAACACAGCATGGCTAAGCACATCTACCAACGGTGGTTCATCTACAAGGAAGGCCCTACCACATAATAGGACATAGCATAGCGATAGTATCATCCTACACATGCATCTACAAAATACATGACAATGCATTGAAATTAGTAGGACGATATCATGAACAAAGTAGCATCTACTTGCCTTGGTTGTAGCGGTCGGAAGAACAATCCACACACGAGCAAGCGTTGCACTCGTCACAATCTACACGATACAATTGCATTCATAAACAAACAATCCACAACATATGCAACAAATATGATGCATGAATGCAAGAGCAACGAGTGAATTGGCTCTACAGCTGCACCACAACATCCTATACCATAATACTACCGATTGCATGCATGGAAAATAGTTTTAGCGCTAGGAAAACTATTAAGTAAAAGTAATGCTCACAACTAGAGCTAGAACTTAAATAATTCACTACCGGTAGTATACTGTTTGTAAAATCGTGGGAAAAATCTATAGTATGGGCATCACTGATTAGAAACAGTACCAACTGGAATTACTCAAAAAGGAATTATAAAACTCCCCGAGTAATTAAAACACTGCAGAAAGCCAATAGACAGTTTCTGCAGAAGTTTTTACTGTAAGCCTATCTTTTTAATTCACGATGAGATTCCCTTTGCTCCACTAAATCCAGGGACATATCATACGCGATTTTTGGAGCTACGGATCTTTTTCCACGAATTTATTACTCCGAAAAGGCCACTAACTAGTTTGATTAAACTGTACTAAACCTTGCAGTAAAAGTCTGAACCAAAGGTACAACGAGATTCTACACGACTCACTGAATCCGCACATATTTTATTTGCAATTTTTGGCCAAGCAGTTTAATTTCTACACAATTTACAAGATTCTACCGAAATCTGCCAACTAAAAGGATTAACGAAATTGACCCAGTCAACTGTGTCTGTTGACTGGTCAACTCGTCCGCTGACTGGGCGCTGACTGGGCGTCTGACTAGTCAACGCCTGAGTCTGACCGGTCAACTAACGATCTAAGCCGCTGATCTGAGATCTGATGGTGGCTGTTGTCTTACCGGAAACAGACGGTGAAACGGACTCCGGCGAGCTCCGGACGGCGGCGACGATCGGTTCCGGCGTCGGGGTTCTTCCTGCACGGACGGAGAGAGTCAACGAACGGTCCGGGAAAATCAATCGCGCGCAAGGCGGCGCGCACGTGCGTGTATGCGCGCGTGCATGCACGCTATATCGCATGCGATAACAGCGAGGCGTGCAAGGCGCACATGCATGACAGCGGCAGCGCTAAGCGCAGTGGTGGCGCAGTGGCCGAGGCGGGTCGCGGGCGAGGTGATGGCGGCGGATAAGTGAGGCGGCGATGGCGCGCCGGCGGCGGGGATGGCGCTGCAGCGGTGGTGTGGCGCAGATGGCGGCGGCTGCGGAACGGAGGAGGAGGAAGAGGCAAGCGGCGGCGCGAACTCGGGCGGCGATGTGGCCAGGAGGCGGCGGCGGGTCTCGGTAGGCGTGCGCGCGCAGGAGGCGATCGAGGCGGCGGGGTGGAAGTCGGGCACGCGGGCCGAGGCAGGTGGGGTCTCCTTTTGTGGCCCTCTCGCAGAAATCCAAACAGATTCGGTCCGGAGTTGGACTAGAACTCGGTAATCGGTCCAGATTTTCGGACCTTTTTCCGGCGGTTTACTAAAATGGCCGAAGCTTTTCCGTACGAACTCCGATTCGAGCGATTCTCATGCCTACGGGTTCGTATCGTCGAGGGGAACAACCTAGCATCAAGGCTTGAGCGAAACCTCGAATCTACAGGGGTGGTTATCGCAAGTCCTACTAAAGCTTCCCGCGGGAACCTCGTAGTGAAACAAAATAGGGTTTTGAAGGTGGCGTTTCGCCGAACCTTTCTACTCGACGGTTTTGCGTGGAAAAGTATGATGCAATGATATGAATGATATGCAAGACCAAATCTAAAATTTGGGATGTGACACGATCAAACCCCGGATAAGTAAAGTATCACGCGACAAAGGGAATTAGTATCGTATATAAATGGTTCATTCGATCACAATGTAATCGTATAAATATGTGGTATCCATAATGGATTTCCAAATTCCTCTAATGTTTATTGATCAGAGAGGTGTCTCGATCATGTCTGCATTGTTCACGAACCGTAGGGAGACACACTTAAGGATTCAATGTTGTTTAGTAGATATGGAATATGAGTTGGAGACCGAATGTTGTTCGAAGTCTCGGATTGGATCCGGGACATCACGAGGAGATCCAGAATGGTCTAGAGAATAATATTCATATAAGGAAAGTCAATTTCTGAGGTTCTGAAATGTTTTCGTTGTTTTAATCGGAAGCTTCTAGAATGTTTTGGAAGGTCTACCACCCTGTGAGGGGGTATTTGGAATGCACCATACCCTAATGGGGTAGGATCATAGAGCACTAGGTCAAGTCGTCCAAGGACATGGAAGAGATAATCAAATTCTAGTTTGAATAGTCAAACTCTAGTTTGAAAAGTCAAATCCTAGTTTGAAAGTCAAATTCCTAGTGGAGGAGGAAAGGAAACCTTGAGGGAAAAGGTTTACCTTTCCCTCTCCATTGCCGCCGGCCACAAGGGGAGTTGGGGAGGACTCAGACACCCTGGCTGCCTCCCCTCCACCTATATAAGGAGGGGACGGGGCGCCACCCCCTCTCACCCCTTGACCTAGGCCGCCACCCCTCTCCAAGTCGTCGCCGCCTACACCCTAACCGTCGACGCCTCCCTCTCCTTGGCGCCTACACCCTAGCCGCCAAGGCCCTCTCTCCTCCACCATACCTGCTCTGGCTTAGGCAAAGCCCTACAGGATCTACTCTTCCACCTCCACCACCACACCGGCGTGCTGCTGGAATCGCGAGGAGATCTACAACCTCCGCTGCCCTGCTGGAAAAAGGGAGAGGAAGGTCTTCATCGACTACCGTATGTGTGACCGACTGCGGAAGCGCTACCGAAACATGGCGCAGGAAGGATCGTCTACACGATCTTTGAGATAGCCAAATGATCGACTACATCAACCACGAGAATCCGATCTCGTTAAACGCTTTGGATCTACAAGGGTTAGTTCTCTACAAACTCGTTGCACCGATCTCATAGATTAGATCTTGGCTTTTGTGTGTTCGTGCGATAGATTTTTTTTGTTTTCCATGCTGCAAACCCTACACCATGTTAGAATAGTAATGGGTCAGAACATGGGCCAGACATTTACGGTCCTGAACAGTAACGGGCCCAAAGTATATGTGCCCGTTTCAAACAGTGCGTAGCTATACAGTAACGGGCCAGAAAAGTTACGGGCCAAAGAGGGCTGGCCAAATGGTCCCATTTCAAACAGTGCGGGGCGAAACACTAACGGACCCGGAAATTTATGGGCCGTGCAAATGGGCCAATTTCAAACGGTGTATGTGGAAACAGTAACGGGCCAGGAAGTTTACGGCCGCCTACGGTAGCACCTATGGGCCCAAATGTAACAGTGCAAGACGAAACAGTAATGGGCCATGATACTATTGGGCTCTCTTAATGGGCCAGCCCACTTAATAATTATCAGGCCTTGGTTGGGCATGGCTTCTACCACGGTTTTATTGATAGTTAACGGTGCTAATTAGCCTTTAATGGCATTCGCCATGTGGCAGTTTGCATGATGTCAACAGTCAATGCGGCTGGCGAACAGATCTACGATGGAACAACTTTTCGTGGCTAAAGGGTGTGATCCGCCATGGTTGAAAAAAACCGTGGTAGAATCATTTGTGACGGGGCTTCTACCACGATGGTCATCCATTGTAGAAGGCTTTTCAACCACAAAAAATGGACCTTCAACCACGAAAATCGTCTGTTGTAAAAGGACATTTTTCTTGTAGTGGCATGCATTCAAATTTGAATAAAACCATGCCAAAGAATGAAAGCTTTCTAAGCATATGGAATATAGTCATTTATGAATATAATTTGGACATGCTAGTGTGGGTGTTCCACTAGATGATCATATAGCCAAGATATATTCATACATGATCACATTCTCAAATACAAGCCATATGGAAAAATTGAAAAACATTCCCACTCACATAGCATGCAAAGGTGGCCATGTAGGCTTCCATACAACTAGTGTGAAAGTAATAAGGGACCATATATGGAAGCATGTAGAAATAGAAGTAGAACCGTACCAACACACATGAGCTAGATGTAAATATCAAAAGAAAGGCAAAGGCTCACATATAGTTGGATGGTGGAGTTATAAGGTGGTGACAAGAAATGTGATGGAGTTAGAATAGATATACCCCAACTCAACTTAGGCATGAAGTAATATATATATCAATAACCAACTACAATTCATCAAGAGTCAAATACAGGTAATACAATATATAATGCATAAGGGATAAAAACTAAATATGAAGGGGTTTTATATGATGCTCAAATGCAAGGTGGCATGGTGAGATGGTAACATGAGCATGATATAATGATGATGCAATAAATGACATGCAGGAAGTAGCATTTTATTATTATCTCAAGTAGCATTACAAATGTTAAACATATAGGATGCTACATATTGGGTGTCGCGAGATGGCGAGGACGACTGCAGGAAGGCCTCGACACACGGGTGTTGACAACTGGACACAAGAAAATTTTGAGTGAGCACTAGCACCTATGCAACCACTCTTTTTTTCGTATATCAAAACTATATAACCTGGATTTGAAACTTGTCGGGGGGTTGACCTCGGGTAGGTCAAAGACGGGGAAAGACAGAGGTACGATCCCCGTCTGGTTTCCGAGTTACGGTCTAGGTCGGCCGAATCAAGAATAAGTCGGCCGACATACGGAGGCGAGAGGCCCGTATATGTATATTAAGGCGTTACCCGGCCGAGTTACTGCGTGGGTCGGCCGGGTTAACCTGAGTGATCTTGATGCAGGTAAAGGACAATCCGAGCTAGGAAGGGGAGGGCCGAATGATATGAAGCTTGCAGGAGAAGGAGAGGCCTGAAGTCAAACCCTAGCTGCAAGCTAAGGAGAATCTAAGCAGTGTCAAGCGCTACGGACAAAGGCGCAGAGCGACAGAGATGCAGGAGGAGGTCACGGAGGTGACAGTCCAGAAGACCGAGGCGTACAAGAGGGGCCCTCTGGAACCTTGCCGTCGTTAGAGGGGCGACAGGGAAAGAGGGGCGCCGAACTACTATATTGGGATAGGAATATTCCTCGAATATGCTGGCCACGTCAGCCCTAAAGGAACCCAGGGCTCTCCTTTATAAGGAGAGACTTGGACTCAGAGAAGGGGATCGGCTCATTTTGGTACCGTTAGGCTGGTGAGGTTCATCTTTTCTCCCTGTATACAGCTCAGGGAGCATTTGTAGCCCAAGAGAAGAGAAATAAAGATCCTTTCCCTAATCTCTTGTGTGTAAAATTAGTTGCATCTTCCCTCCCCAGATCCCACTAGCATCCATTGGCCCCATACTTTAGCCTACCCATGGCATCTGTCGTGCCACCACCACGACAGTTGGCGCCATCGTCAGCCGGTGCTAAATGGAGTTATGATCCGGACGGGAAACTTCATCAACACGGGCAAGCGCGTTGTTTCTGGCTTGGTCCAGAGATTTGGTCTCTGCGACTATGTCAGCGACAATGCAGGGAGCTTCAAGGGGAAAGCTCCCCCGCGTAATGGTGTCTTCATCATCCTGGGCGAGCACAAGGTCAACGTCGGCGTCAACATCACCGGCATTTACCCTCACCAAGTTGTTGTTGCAGGAGAGCCACCTCTTAACGTAGCAAGCCGTCCGTCCAGAGCACGTCCTGCAGGAGGCGTCGAGGTGATGGTCGCTGCCGGAGCGCAAGCTGGAGCAGCAGTAGCCGGGTCAAGCACAGAACCCGCAACAGGCGTACAAGGCGCACCAAGGCAGACCGCGCCACAACCCACCGAGGTAATCCCGCCAGTGACCAACCCGACCGAGCTGTAGGACACCACCCCAAAGGCACCAAGAGTAAGAGGGCCACCTCTGGAAAGGCCAGAGAACATTCTTCAGGCAACCATAGAAAACTTGACTACACCTGTAGCGCTGATACTTGATCCGGCAAATGCTCAGGCAGAGTTGGAAGAAACCAGGCAAAAGGTGCTGGTAGAGGCCAAGAAAGTATCGGTCTTGCGGGAGTCCTTGAACAGGACCCTGAGAGAGTATGCCAAAGCTAATAAGCTTGATATCGCACCCGAGCGGGTGAACGAATTAAGATTAAGGGGGAAGAACCTCATGGATGATATTAACAAAGAGCATGAAGCTCACAGGCGTAATCAGGTGATTTGGGCTTGCCGAGGTCTGAGACCGGCGAAGAACCCGAGCGGCAAACGCCGCATTGGAATTAGAGGGGTTGACCGGAAGCCCGTAAACAACAAGAAAGAGTGAATGAGCTGGTGCGCGCAAACCAGCAAAGCGAAATACTCAGAACAAACTGGCGAGGCTGGGGCCTCGCGGATGGTTCACTCTAGGGCAAAGACCTGCCTTATCCGCAGCAACATCTTCACCCGGAAATAATGCGCGAAGGGACAAAGCAGTAACCTCACGAAAGAGGAACAAGCAAAGGATTCCATATGATCCGGCAATGGCTGGAAAGGCAAATGAGAACAGAGGCAATGCAAGCCGAGGTAATAGTAGGGAGAGAAACCACGGCCGTGTGGAAAAAAGCGAAGCGGAGCGAGGCAATGGAGATCTCGGCGAAGAGAACCCGCGAGAGGTAATCATGAAAACGAGACCCGCCGAGTAAGGAGAGAGCTACCGCTAACCCACAGCCAGGCATGAACCTCGGCAGGAGAAAGAAGACCAGCTCGCCATAATCAAGTGAATGAGAGGTACAATGATGGTTATTCGAGATGGAATATGCGATCCATGGTGGAAATAACCACTATGGGATGCGGGAATTAATGTCAGATATTTGCCATCAAATGATGCAAGAGTGAAGCTGGACAGCTATACCGTCGAGTTGTTGGCAGAACAGGGTCCACCAGGACCGACTTGTTTTGGACCACGGATCATGGGCGAACCACCCGTGCCGAACTTTCAGCTAGCGAGAGGCACAAAAACATACAATGGGAGTACCAAGCCACAAGACTGGTTGATTGACTATGCCACTGCTGTGAAGATAGCGGGTGGGAACTTAAGATGGGCAGTACGGTATGTCCCACAAATGTTGGAAGGACCGGCTAGGGTATGGCTGAATAATCTACCAGCAGGCAGTATCAATTGTTGGTTAGATTTTGAAGAAATGTTCGTCAGCAAATTTACCAGCACATACAAGAGGCCAAACAGGCCGCAACAGTTAGCCATGTGCAAGCAGAGGCCGAATGAAATAGATAGAGAGTTTTTAACTCGATGGTGCAACCTGAGAAACTCATGTGAAGGGGTAATAGAATCGCAAGCAATAGCTTGGTTCGCGCAAGGCTGCCGTTATGGCAGCGTGTTGTGGCAACGCCTGCAAAGAGATATGCCGACCACACTGGCAGAAACTATCAGAATAGCAGACTCCTATGCATTAGGGGACCCAACGCAACCGGAGTTAATGTCGGCAGATCATCACGAGCAACAGGACCATTATGCAAGAGAATTGGCCGGGTCATCCAGGCGCAGTGATTTCAGAGGAAGAAGAAGAGAGGAGAGGCCGGATTATAGATATAATTCGGCCCAAGTGGCAGCGGTAGCACAAGATCAGCCGAGTCATGGAGCAACTCAACGGCGGAAGAATGGACCTCGGTGGACACCAAAGAATGAAGGAAAAAAAGTGGACCCCGTAACAAAAGAAGCAATGGCGAGAGGCCGAAATACACGCTCAATCCATGTTAGATCACCGTGCAAATTTCACATCAAACCCATCCGGACCAGCCAATCATACGACCCGCCAATGTGCATGGATGAAAAATGCAATGGGGAACCCCGCAGGAGTTCAGGCGCCCCATCAAGTACATCAGCAGCATCAACCGCAATTGACTGGAGCAAATGCACAGCAACTAATGTTACCGCCTCCTCCCCCGAGGCATGATAACTCAGATCGGAGGGATGCAGTACATCAAGTAATGAACCAAGTCCCGGATGGAAGGACGAATCCGGCAAATACTGGACGCAATGATTACAGAGAACATCATCAGTCTTATTGCGTGTTCACAACGGAACAGCAAGACAAGCAGAGTGTGCAGCGCCGGCAAATGGAAGTAAATGCGCGATTATGCGGTACCAAGATATGTGCCATGGTCTGATCAGGAGGTGACCTGGAGCATAAAGGACCACCCCAAAATAATGCCGAGTCCAGGATCATATGCACTCGTGTTGGATCCGACATTCGTTGGACCAAGCATCAATGTGAAATTTTTAAAAGTACTCATTGACAATGGAAGCACTATCAACATCATGTACAAAGATACCATGCATAAACTCGGAATATCGCAGAACATGCTGCAATCCACAAGAACCACTTTCCATGGGATAGTGCTGAGGCTTTCATGCGAGCCCATCGGTAAAGTCCGAGTGGACGTGTTATTCGGTACGAGAGATAACTGCAGAGCAGAGAACTTAGAATTTGAAGTGGTAGATCTGGAAAGTTGTTATCATGCTCTACTCGGACGGCCCGCACTGGCCAAATTCATGAGCAGCTGTCATGTAAGTTATCTAAAGATGAAGCTACCCGGACCACAAGGAGTAATAACAGTTGCAGGGGATTACAAGAAGTCAATGGAGTGTGCTTCAGCCGGGTCAAATTTGGCCGAATCATTGGTTATAGCAAGAGAAAAGAGAAGGATTCAAGAAGTAGCAGCCCTCGCTCAGTCGGCACAGCTGAACATGCCGGCGCTGGCCAACCCACATGGCAGTGTCTCTTTTCAGCCGACTAAAGAAACGAAGAAATTTCAGATTGATGAGAAATTCCCAGAGCGTACTGTTACTATTGGTGCAGGCCTGGACGCTTAATAGGAAAGCGAGCTCACCAACTTCCTCCGTGAGAACCGGGACATATTTGCATGGTCAACTCAAGATCTGCAAGGTGTTCCGAGGGAGTTGGCTGAGCACTCTTTGAAGCAACCTCTCCGCCGCTTCGCCGAAGACAGGAGAAAAATAATAGGAGATGAAATAGCTCGGCTCCTCGCGGCCGGGTTCATCATGGAGGTGCTATACCCGGATTGGTTATCGAATCCGGTGCTAGTAGAAAAGAAGAAAGATGATCCCAATGTAGCCATTGTATGGCGAATGTGTATCGATTACACCAACCTGAACAAGGCGTGTCCAAAAGATCCTTTTCCGTTGCCTAGAATAGACCAAGTCATTGACTCGACCGCTGGTTGTGAGCTATTATCATTTGTAGACGCGTATTCTGGTTTCCACCAGATACCGTTAAATCCGGCCGATCAAATAAAGACTGCATTTATTACCCCGTACGGGGCTTATTGTTATCGCACAATGCCATTCGGCCTGCGAAATGCAGGAGCGACATATCAGAGATGCATGCAAAAATGCCTGCATGATCGATAGGAAAAATGTACAGTATATGTAGATGACGTCATCAAAACCAAGGAAAGCAAAACATTACTAGAAGATATACGGCAGACTTTTGCGAACCCGAGAAGGTTCGAATGAAGCTTAATCCAAAAATGCACATTTGGCGTGCGGCAGAAAATTACTCGGTTTCTTGTATCTAGCCGAGGTATCGAGGCTAATCCAACAAAGATAAAAGCGAGAAAGAATGGAATTGCCAAAATGTTTAAATGATGTACAAAATTCACGGGTCTGCCTCGCTTAGTCGATTTGTATGTCGGCTAGGAGAGAAGGCACTACCGCCTATCGGTGATGAAGAAATCAGATAAGTTCGTTTGGACTCCACAAGCAGACATCGCATTTCATGAGTTGAAAAAGATGTTGGTTACAGCACCCATTTTGGCTTCTCCATTATCAAAAGAGCCTATGTTACTCTATGTAGCGGCTACCAACAGAGTAGTGAGTACTGTAGTCGTAGTGGAACGACTTGAAGATGGTAAGTCGATTCAGAGGCCGGTGTATTATCTAAGTGAGGTGTTATCCACTTCAAAGCAGAATTACCCGCATTATCAGAAGATGGCTTATGGAGTATATATGTCGGCGAAAAAGCTTAAACATTACTTCGAAGAGCATCCCATCAAAGTAATCTGTGAGGCACCCATAGCCGACATATTGAGCAACAAAGACGCAAGTGGCCGAATAGCAAAATGGGCAATCGAGTTATCACCATACGCTCCACAATTTGATAGAAGAGATGCAATCAAATCTCGGTGATCGACTTTCGTGGACTGGGCCGAGGTGCAGTATGAGCCACCATTGCCAGATCCAAATTACTGGACTATGCATTTCGATTGTTCCAAACTAAGGAATGGTTTGGGGGCGGGAATAGTTTTAACCTCGCCTAAAAGAGACCAACTGAAATATGTGTTGCAAATACATTTTGCTGCGTCCAACAACATAGCCGAATATGAAGCACTGGTCCATGGATTGAAAGTAGTAAAAGAAATTGGCATACGCCGAATCTTATGCTATGGCGACTCGGATTTAGTAGTACAGCAAGTCTCAGGCAGTTGGGACGCATTAGATGCTAATATGGCTTTATACAGGTTTCACGTGCAAAAGATCAGTGGATACTTTGAAGGATGAGAATTTCACCATATACCTCAGGCATAAAATGATGCCGCAGACACATTGTCAAAATTAGGATCAACCCGGCAATCAATTCCTCCGGGTATTGCCCTGGAACACCTCAGGAAACCATCAATAATCCCATCACCAGAATCCAAATCTATCTTTATCCCGGCAAATTCCGCAGAAGATAACGCGCCGATGGAAGTAGATCAGCAATATAACTCGGAACCTCCCAAGAGGAGGACAGCCGAGGTAAGCGCAATCATGGGAAAAGCCGAGATAGGTATTTCGGCAGAAAACATGGAAATAGACAGTGAGATCACCCCAGAAAAAGTCACACCGTTATGGGCGCAACCCATATTTTCTTACCTAAAAGACTCGATGTTGCCGAGTAATGAGGTATTAGCTAGACAAACTGTAAGGAGAGCAAAAGCTTATACAATCATAAACAATGAGCTATATAAAAGGAGCGTCACAAACGTGTTGCAGAAGTGTGTAAGTTTGGCAGAAGTTCAGGAGATCCTTTTAGACATACACCAAGGAGAATGTGGGAACCATGCCTCATCTCGTGCCTTAGTAGCCAAAGCATTCAGGCATGGATTTTATTGGCCGACGACATTGAAAGAAGCAAAAGAATTAGTTAAGAAATGCAATGGATGTCAGAGATATGCAACCAAAATACACATGCCATCGGCCGAGTTAAAAACAATACCCATCACTTGGCCATTTTCTGTATGGGGTTTAGATATGGTGGGACCATTCAAGCCGGCACGAGGAGGAATGACCCACGTGTTGGTTATGGTGGACAAGTTCACAAAATGGATTGAAGTGAAACCAATAAAAAAGTGCGATGGGTCCACGGCAGTGAAATTTCTCAAGGATATTATCTTAAGATATGGGTATCCGCACTGTATTATTACAGATAATGGCACAAACTTTGCAGAAGGAGCTTTACGATTTTGCCGAGAGAAGCACATAAGACTAGATATTGCCTCGTGGCTCACCCAAAGATCCAATGGGCAAGTGGAAAGGTCTAATGGACTGGTGTTATCAGAATAAAACCACGACTTGTCGAACCATTGCAAAGGTCGGCAGGATGTTGGATTGAGGAACTCCCCGTCTTGTCGAGCCTCGGGACTACTCCAAATAGATCAACAGGTTATACACCATTCTTCCCGGTATACGGGCAGAGGCCGTATTTCCACCGACATAATATATGACTCGCCAAGAGTTACTCAAGATACAACCTCGGAGATAAACGAGATAGCTCGGCAAGATGTTGTAGACCTGCTAGAAGAAGCCGAGAGTTGACACCGCCATGATCAGCTATTTATCAGCAGAACTGCGACGATATCACAAAGAAGAAGGTGAATCCAAGAGTATTCAAAGAAGGAGATTTAGTCCTCCGACCGTGCAACGTGACGGCATGCACAAGTTGTCACCTCCATGGGAGGACCATTCATTGTGAGCAAAGCGTTGCACAACGACGCCTATTATCTAGTCGGCCTTTCGGTCCCGGAAAGAACAAGGCAGACAAAGCCGGCGAAGAAACGAAGCATCCATGGAATGTAGCTTTACTTCGACCATTTTACTCATAGCATTATATCTCAAGGTCAAGATCCAATGATGTATTCCTCGGCACCCAGAGCAGGGACTCGGGGACTGCCATATGTTATCTCAACTTCATGTTATGTATTTGAACCTCGGCGCCCAGAGCAGTGACTCGGGGACTGCTGTATGTTATCTCAATTTCATGTTATGTATTTGAACCTCGGCGCCCAGAGCAGTGAACCGGGGACTGCTGTATGTTATCTCAATTTCATGTTATGTATTTGAACCTCGGCGC
Organism: Avena longiglumis; assembly: GCA_030063025.1. Classification (NCBI taxonomy): domain Eukaryota; kingdom Viridiplantae; phylum Streptophyta; class Magnoliopsida; order Poales; family Poaceae; genus Avena; species Avena longiglumis. The sequence continues at coordinate 329,643,416 of CP125975.1, forward strand.
CCAGAGCAGTGACTCGGGGACTGCCATATGTTATCTCAATTTCATGTTATGTATTTGAACCTCGGCGCCCAGAGCAGTGACTCGGGGACTGCTGTATGTTATCTCAATTTCATGTTATGTATTTGAACCTCGGAGCCCAGAGCAGTGACTCGGGGACTGCCATATGTTATCTCAATTTCATGTTATGTATTTAAACCTCGGCGCCCAGAGCAGTGACTCGGGGACTGCCGTATGTTATCTCAATTTCATGTTAGGTATTTAAACCTCGGCACCCAGAGCAGTGACTCGGGAAATGCCATATATTATTTTCATTTCATATTAAATATTTGAACCTCGGCATCCAAAGCAGCGACTCGGGAACTGCCACATGCTGCTTCAGTTTTATGTTGAGCGCACCCGTATTAATCTTATAATTTCTGAAATTTGGTTTACATATTGAAGTTCGACGCGATAAACAATGATTCAGGGATTGCCATATATTCTCCCAAGGTAGTAGTCAACCGCCGTTCAGAACACCACTCATGAAAAAACGGAGACAAGGATAAATCCTAAAATCAGGAAATCACAGGCCACCAAAGCAAGAATTCGGACAAACACCAACTTAACCAAATGGTAACAGCTACAAGCGTATATGTCACAACGATACACCGCAAAATAAATTCAAGTCATACAGACAGTGGACAAATGTTTCGCGTACATCATACGCCCGGCATGCCGGAGATAAGAAATAACTCAAGCGTTGTTCGCAGGGGAGGCAGCGACTTGGTCAAGCGCTAGGCACTCCGACGTAAGAGAAACTTCAACCGAGGTTGCCTCACACTCCGTAGAACCAAGTGCAACTTCAGCGGAAGCTCGAGGCTGCTCAGGAGCATCCATCTGTGCAGTTGAGTGCCCAGTACCTTTGGAGGAGGACCGCGCATCGCCGCCGCTATCCGAGCTTGAACTAAAGCTTTCGGATGTGGCCGAATTATCCGCACCCTCTCCTTGCTCAGCTGAATTGTCATCCGAGGCATCTTCAACTATGACCTCCTCATCCGGGTTTGGAAGAAAACTCGGCCCTTCATTCCAGGTATGTACGTCGGCATACTCGACGAGTTGGAAGGCACGAGCTTGCTGAAGAGCGACGAAGGTGGGGTCTTCAACCCAGCGAGAACCAGTGCGCAGATTTCTCAGGATGTCTAGAGAGATGTCTTCGTACCATGACATGATGACAGTAAGGGCCATATCAGCGCCAGCACGCCCGGCTGATTCCCTCCAGAGACTCAGTTGCCTCTCAGATGCCATGAGTCTTTTTACTAGTAATTCGACCTCGTTAATATCAGGAGTACCAGATGTATTCGGCCAAAGAACGTGGTAAGCTCGGATGGCTGCTTGCACCAAGTCCCGACCCATAATTTTCATTGGGCCAACTGCAGCACCAACAGCAACCAGGAAATCCTCCATTGAATACTCCGAGTCAGCGGCAACAGAAACACCTCGGCGCACGCGAGCTGCAAGAACCGCTTTAGAACTCACAGGCTTGGCTTCGGGAAAATGATCTGCGCAAAGCATGAACGTGTCAGGTGGTAGCGGGAACAAAAAAGAAAAATATAATTCGGCTGTGTTAAGTAGCTTACGATGAATGTAACTCATCATTATCTGAAGGTCTTTGGCCCAATCAACCTTGCTCTTCTCAAAACGAGCAATTTCCTCGCTCAACCCCTGAGTTTTTAGTTCGGCAGCCTCGAGGAGTTCTTTGTTCTTCTGCAGCTCCAAAGCCAGCCGATTCTTCTCCTCGGAAAATTCTTGGTCGACCTTTTCCAGTTCAGATTTCTAGAGAGCTTAAGGGTATCCACCTCGGCTCGCAGGCGAGCTATTTCATCATCTTTTTCTTGTAATTGCGTCGAATGAATAGCGTTTTGCTCTAAAAAATGCAGCATCACGTCAGGCATGGGCATGCAATCTTGATGCGACGCTGCAAAGGTTTGCAACTCGGCTTTACCAGAGCCAAACGCAATAAGGAAGCTTAGCATACATGTTAAAAGGGAAAGGGTGTAAAATAAAAGGGAAACTAACCTTCCAAGCTCTTAACTTTCTTCTCAAGGCGAATGTTGAGGTTATTAATGTTACCTGTTTACCAAGAAAGTAAGCCGGCATCTCGCAGACAAATAAATAAGAACGTTGAAAATAACGGAAAGGAACCATCGACGTACCAGCTTTCTTTACCACTGGAAGGATTTTCTCATACTTCTCTTCCAGCTTACGGTGCGAAAAAAGCAACCTCTGGAATTCGGCAGTCCTCCGATCATGTGCAACCTGAGCAATGGGGAAAAATGATAAATCGATATTCAAAGCTAAAATCAGATCCGAGTCAAGCAGGACTTAACTCGGATCTAGGTGGCTGGATATTCAAAGCTAAAATCAGATCCGAGTCAAGCAGGACTTAACTCGTATCTAGGTGGTTGGATATTCAAAGCTAAAATCAGATCCGAGTCAAGCAAACTTAACTCGGATCTAGGTGGCTGGATATTCAAAGCTAAATCAGATCCGAGTCAAGCAGGACTTAACTCGGATCTAGGTGGCTGGATATTCAAAGCTAAAATCAGATCCGAGTCAAGCAAACTTAACTCGGATCTAGGTGTCTGGATATTCAAAGCTAAATCAGATCCGAGTCAAGCAGAACTTAACTCGGATCTAAGTGGTTGGATATTCAAAGCTAAATCAGATCCGAATCAAGCAGAACTTAATTCGGATCTAGGTGGCTAGATATGCAAAGCTAAAGCAAATCCGAGTCAAGCAGGACTTAACTCGGATCTAGGTGGCTGGATATTCAAAGCTAAATCAGATCCGAATCAAGCAGAACTTAATTCGTATCTAGGTGGCTAGATATGCAAAGCTAAAGCAAATCCGAATCAAGCAAAACTTAACTCGGATCTAGATGGCCGGATTTCCGAACCCTAGAAATAAATTTAAATTAAGTCAAAGATCATTAAACTTCCAAGCATGTAACAAGTTATTTCCTTGCAAGTTTCGGGGACTAGAGCATATAGTAACATCTGGGGAATAATTTAAAACTCAGAGAAACAGCAATTACCTCATTCATCTTGTTAGTATCAAGGATGAACTTGGCAGCATGGTCAAAACGGCCGCTGATGTCGGAAAGCTGAAAGGGCTGGTTGATAGGATTACCCTCAAACTGATCAGCGGCGTTCCAATTATTGGCGTACTCCACCAGCGCGCCGAGGCTGTTCCCACTAGCTGTCCGAGTTAAGACCTTACCCCGGACAGGTTGTGCAACCACTGCGGCCGCAGGGCTCTTATGAAGAGCAAGCTGGGTGCTGGCAGCCGAGGCAACGGAGGCTTTGGTAGGCGCAGTTCCCTTACGCAGCACGTCGGCGATACTCGGTTGAGAAGATCCGACAAGACCTTTCTGAGAAGAGGAAGTCTTGGCGGCAACATCTTTTCTCGCCTTAGAGGAGGCATCAGCAGGAAGTGACACCTCGGAAGTGGGGACGGCGTCTTTAGGAGCAGCAGGGGTTACGGTCGCAGAAGGCGCCGAGATAACGACCTTTTCGGCCGAGGCTGGAGTGGCTGTAGAAACTGCCGGGGTAGATAGAGGCTCAGTAGCGGTGCTAGGACCCATAGAAGGGGCAACGGATTCGACGAAAACCTCGGAGGGCCGAGTGGAATCAATGTCAACAGAAGGGGTTTCAGGCACGTCGCGACGAGGAGGCGACGGATTCGGAGCTGGAGGAGAGGCAACACGAGTGGGACTGGGAATCCTGGTATCATCGACGGGTGGAGGAGACGGCTGCCGAATCGGGCGGCTAGTCATGCTAGGACCGCCGGGCTTAATGTAAAGCGAGCACCGCAAAAATAAGAAAGAAAAAGTGTCGATGAAAATGTAAAGAGAGAAACAAGAAATACAAGTAAAAGGAGCTTACCCGGCAACCCCAGGCATAATCTTGCGCCTGGGAGGATTCAGAGCGGATTTTTTCGTTCGTTTCTTGGGGACCGCTTCCGAGGCACTAGCAGGAGCCCCACGTTTCCTCGAGATAACAGGGGGTCGAGAAGCAATAGGCTCGGCGTCGTGAACCTGACCTGCCGGATTAGCTGCGAAAGTAGAAGCCGAAAATGCATAAGAAATAGGCATTGCGGCAACTACCTCAAGAATTTGGACCTCGTCCGAATCACCTTCCTCCTCGTGCGCCGAAGTCTTGCCACGAGCTCGAGCCGGGGCAGGATCCGACTTAGGGACGAACTCCTCGGAGTCCGTCTCACCAGTATCCGGGGTGCTCCAGTCCACGGGCCACGGAAGCAACAAAACTTCGGCGTCCTCATTCTTCTGCTCTGTGAACCTCTGCAAGACAAGGACAAAGAAAGTTGGCGGAATCCGTTACGAAAACAATGGAATAGCAGAGCGTTATTGATTAAGCTTACCTCGGGAGGCGGATGATCGCGGGTGAATGGTTTCAATCCCCAAGCCCAATCTTCAGGCATCTCCGTCTTGAAGATAGCTCGGACGCGCTTGTGGATAAGGTAATTGTCCAGCTCCACAGTCGAGACTCGGTTAGGGTCGAGGGGGCCACTCATGTAGCACAGCTTGTGAGTCCGCTTCTGGAATGGGCAGATCCGGCTACTAATTAAAGTAGCCATCAGGTCTTCGCCGCATAACCCGGCGCGGATCAGCTCTTTAAGCCGAATCTCAAAAGCCTCGGCCAAGGCATGAGTTTTCCTCGGGTTGTAGAGCCAGTTCACTTTAGAAGGCGGACCAATTGAGAAGGCAGGGAGCCGAATCTTGTCCTCTGTCCCTCTATTCTTGACGTAAAAGAAGGATTTGTGCCACTTCTTGCACGACTCTAACCCGGTGACACGAGGAAATACGGACTTCCTCCGAGGTGTAATGGACGCTGCCCCACATTGAGTAAGCGATTTCTCGGAGGGGTGCGAGATTTGTCGTGATTACATTAGAACGAATCGAAGAACTTCACCAGACGCAATCGACGGCCACAAGTCAAGTATCCCTCTCAAGCGGAGATAAAAGCGTAAAGAGAAGCAATGGCGTCAGCAGAAGATGATGCGGTCAAGGTCAAGTAGTCGAAACTCTCTAGCAAAATCGCTAAGAGGGAGACCGAAGCCACACACGAAGTGCGACATAAAAACCACATACTCACCCTCCCTAACATCCGGAGAGGACTCGCTGCCGGGTAAGCGACAGGAGACCTCGGCGGGAATCCTCCGAGTTCGGATAAGCCACTCACCGCCGCCAGAACGGAAGAACCTTGCCACGAGCCTCGCTGGCCCAGGCAGCGTCATCATACTCAACCAGAGCACCACTAAAGGAGCTAGACATGGGTGGTTCACGAGAGATCGACGGAAGAAGAGTCGGGCGAGGGAGTTTAGAGCTACGAGGCCCCGTCGTGATTTTACACGGAAGCGGCGGCGGAGGATCAGAGGAACCGCCGCACGAACACGAGATCGAAACGGAGAAATCTACGGTAAAACCTAGGCAATGTGGCCGGAAAGGACTCACCGGCGACGGCCCCGAGGCTGGTGAGCGCAGGCAAGGCGAGCAGAACGGCGCGGCGGAGTCCTCGCCGTCGGAGGCTCTGATGAGCGCACGGCGGAAGAGCTGCGAGAAGGCGCGCAGGCGAGAGGAAGGAGGAGGGCAGAGACGAACGAGAAGGGGAAAAGTAAATCCCCCAAACACCGTGCCCCTCTTTATAGTCGAGCCACGAACAAGGTAGTGGGATCGTGGCTGTAGCAGTTGACTGTGTAGATCGTGGGTGCGGCACGAAAGCACGTCGATAAGTGGAGCCACACCAACGGCCACACGGGAACGAAGAAGGTTGTGATCCCCCAAGGAAACGGCACGCGAGGCGTCGCAGCGGCGGCGCAGCAGGTATAGGGTTAATCAGAGCCTGTCAAGAATACCGAGGAGGAACCAAAAAAACTATAAAAACAATGATGGGAGTGACACGTAGGATGAGGCGTACGAGAGAAGGAACAAGGATACCACGGACGAGAAAAAGATAACTCGGAAACAGTACTGAAGAATATGATGAAGCTGATACGACCCGGCCGAAGCTATCGACAGGGCCACACCAGCTTCGGGGACTAATGTCGGGGGATTGACCTCGGGTAGGTCAAAGACTAGGAAAGACAAAGGTACGATCCCCGTCTGGTTTCCGAGTTACGGTCTAGGTCGGCCAAATCAAGAATAAGTCGGCCGACATACGGAGGCGAGAGGCACGTATATGTATATTAAGGCGTTACCCGGCCGAGTTACTGCGTGGGTCGGCCGGGTTAACCTGAGTGATCTTGATGCAGGTAAAGGACAATCCGAGCTATGCAGGGGAGGGCCGAATGATATGAAGCTTGCAGGAGAAGGAGAGGCCTGAAGTCAAACCCTAGCTGCAAGCTAAGGAGAATCTAAGCAGTGCCAAGCGCTACGGACAAAGGCGCAGAGCGACAGAGAGGCAGGAGGAGGTCACGGAGGTGACAGTCCAGAAGACCGAGGCGTACAAGAGGGGCCCTCTGGAACCTTGCCGTCGTTAGAGGGGCGACAGGGAAAGAGGGGCGCCAAACTACTATATTGGGATAGGCATATTCCTCGAATATGCTGGCCACGTCAGCCGAACCCAGGGCTCTCCTTTATAAGGAGAGACTTGGACTCAGAGAAGGGGATCGGCTCATTTTGGTACCGTTAGGCTGGTGAGGTTCATCTTTTCTCCCTGTATACAGCTCAGGGAGCATTTGTAGCCCAAGAGAAGAGAAATAAAGATCCTTGCCCTAATCTCTTGTGTGTAAAATTAGTTGCATCTTCCCTCCCCAGATCCCACTAGCATCCATTGGCCCCATACTTTAGCCTACCCATGGCATCTGCCGTGCCACCACCACGACAAAACTTTTAAGGTCACTCAAGCATCAAAACTATAATGTGGTAAAAATAGTTCAGAAATTTTGTGTGCAACTTATAATTTTAAAATATTCTAAATTCAAAAAAATATCATTAATTGTTGCAAAAATCCTATTTTCCCACAATAAACTGCAAAGTTTCAAGTTCAAAGGTTTAATGGTGTCAGCAATATAAAAATAAAAAATAAAAGTTGTTTGAGTGAAAAAAGGCTAGTGCGAATCTTGATGCACCTATGAACAACCTAGATTAGGCGTGTGTACTTGAGTGTCTGCTCGGAAAATCCTCTCTTCACATCGGAAATGGTACTAGATGGAGACTCAAGAGCGCGGGGCATATTTTTCTTTGTTTGAAAGGCAGGTAACGTGTATAATGTCTAAAAAACTGTTTAGGAGTTTTCGTCTGTTAAGAAGGCCTGAAAACAATATATTGCCGAGGGACAATCTATATCAAGATTGGTGTTCGGGTTTTGAAGTAGAAAAACGTGAGCACCAATCTTGGTGCCAAAAGTTCACAATAAGAACCATAGAGCTTAGTGCAGCGCATGAAGAACTCGAACAACCATAACTTGGACGAGCTAAAATTCTTCCGGTTAGAGTAGAATGGCACACGCTACATTATAGTAATTGGATGAGGACTTCATCATACCTAGATGCCCCTATTCATGAGCCTTGCTATACTTTTTTGGTTGAAAGTAGTGGACCTATAATTGGGTGGCTCAATATCAAAGACTAGAACATGTAGTTGAATCCTATTTTGACGGGATATGAAACCTACAAATTTTGTTGCCGAAACCTTTATTTAACAGAACATGCAATTTTAAAAAACAGAAGAGAATTGACCGGTTCATTGTGGAAATAAAAATCGGTACAAATACACCAATGTCGTCATGAAACACGATCATATTGGGTACCACCACCTGCCGACCTGACTACCCACACAAAGCACACACGCACCACAAAGAAGAAAGGCTACCATCGAGGTGCCATCGAGCGTCATCGTCATCGAGTGTCATTTGTTGAAACCTTATGATTTCAAGGTTGTTTCAATTCTAGGTTGAGTTGGTTCAATTTCAGTAGCTTACTGAATAAAACATCACTGTTGAAATATAGCTCAGTTTTTGGTTTAAAGACGTGAAAGATAGAAATAAAAGTTGGTCCCGTTCTTTAATAACATTCAAAACTAAAAAAAAATGTCACAGAATCTGAAGTGCAACTCACGATACCTATTGTAGGAGTATATTATTTAATCCGGACCCAAACCAAACATAGTGTTCTTATTACCGACAAAAAATCGTTCAAGCAGGCCGGGAACGAGAAATCGACCATCAATTGTGATGGTGGCGGTTACTATGGGCAGTCGGGGTCGCAGACAGGGCAGTAGGCCCTGCAGTCATCACGTGTCGCCCAACACTTCTCCTCCTCGTTCAGGCAGCAGTAGCAGGAACCCTCGCGCCCCCCTTCGAAGCGACATCCGATAAACTTGATGCAAAATTGTAGTTTAAGCTTGCTCTCTTCTACTGATGTCGAATTGAGCACGGTGGCGTTGGCATGACCATCTCGGTAGACCACCGTTTGCCGACCCACGAAACGACCTATAGATTGAAACCCGTATTATTACAATATACTATCAATCACCACACATTTTTTCTTACGTGGCGTAAAATTGTCAGTAGTAAGAACACACAAGATTGTAATGGCGAACTTACATTGTGCACTCACGGCAAGGTATCCAATGAACAAGATGAGAACCATCTGCAGTTGGCCGCTCCCTCTCATACTGGTTGTGATCGATCTTTCCCTTGTAAAACCGAAAATTAGCAATGCCTTTTTATGTCTAAAACTGAACAATATTCTAATGAAGAACAAAAGGAGACGGAGTTTTCCCATGACTAATGACGTGAACTGGAACTTTAGGCATACAAACGCATAATCGATTATCTAGAAGAGCTCACCTGCGAGCGAATTTTGGCCGGGCTGGCGGCGGCGGCGAGTCGCTGAAGGCGAGCACGGCGGACGTTGGGTGTCGCGAGATGGCGGCGGCGAGTGCTTGAGGGACGGGACACGCTCGTGGGTATTGACTACTTATAATGGTGCTAGACCTAGAAGGCGAGAAGTCAGGGGGGGCTGGGGCGATCTTTTCCTTCCATGTTTGGAGGGCCCCGAATAAATTGTTGCGCACGTATAACCTGTAAATGCCTAAAACGACTGCGTATGATTTTGATTGGAAAACATTGCCTATATGTGCTGGTTGTGTATCCTGGAAAATATTGCTTAGTGATTCGATCTGTACACGAAAATTGGCGCTCGGATCTTGAAATACCAGGAAAGGATAGAATATCATCAGATCATTGACCAACCAAACGTATCAACGGGGGGAATTTGGAATTTTCTATCGATGATTTGTTTCCATCTGTATCTTTATAAAATGAGAAGTTCTGAAAATAAATCAGAAGTTGCCAACCGAGTTGATTGTGTAAATGGATGGTCCATCTCCAGCAGCCGACCAAAACCGGTGACCCAAACCGTCCAATTCAATCATGATGGGTAAGCCGGTGGACATAATTTGGATGTGGTCCGGCATGTCTGGCCAGTATGTCCAACGGCGAGACCTATCTTGTTCGCGGTGCCCATTTTTGCCGGCGCATGCCATTGCCAATTCTTTTCACATTTTAACATATAGACATAAACAAATTAAACATATAAATTGTCAAGCAAATAAAGTGACAAACATGTATTATTGCCCTCTAGGCATCGCCAACAAGTGGCCAGTTTATCCCATATGTCCAAATAAAGACAAATATCATATAGATTGTCCAAAAAGTGACAAGTTTCTCCCAAATGGCAATCATCTATTTCGTTTGCCTGCAAACATTACGGGCTCGGATGATATTTTGCTTCTTCTCAATCCAAGCCCTTTGGTGGGCGTCGGAGATGTTGTCCAAATCGGTCAGCATGATCTTGTTCTCCTCAACCATGACCTTGGCTTCGGCCTCCAAGAGCTTTGGTCTTGGCATCATCCTCCATGGCCTTTGTCTTGGCCTCGGCCTCCAAGATCTTGGTGGTGGCCTCGGCCTCCATGGACTTTGTCTTGGCGTCGAACTCCATGAGCCTAGCCTTGGCACTGGCATCGTCCACCACAATAGATCTCATTTGGAGATCAACAAAGATGTTGACAGTGGCCTCTTTATGTTTGCGGCGCCTCTCTTCCCGGCAATGGCCTCTTCCTTCTTCACCATCAACCCCCTCAAGGTATATATCTTGCAATGCCAACGAACCAGCTTGACGAGCAATGTCGACCTTGGTAGCCTTGTGGCCTGCAGGCCGGCGGGCACATTTTTCAAGATGTCAAGAATTTGCCCACCTTTTTCTAATAAGCATATCCCTTCATCTTGACACCGCATAGGGGATCTTGTGAAATCTTTGGGGGTGTAGCTCGCGGTCCTTTGGTTCATCTTCTTGCCCTTGGCAATTGACGAGGAAAGTGATGCGGCCAATGCCATGGTCGTGATCCTCTCGCTCATGGATGGGCCATCATTTTCATACAATGGATCATCCGCAATGTCGCCAGAATCTTGCTGAGTCTTATCTTGGGTGTAGCCCTTGTCGCCATCTTGCCCACCCGCGTTGATCATGTCATGCATGCTGGCCTCACCATTGTTGTCTAATGACTGCAAGTGCATAGATCAATTGTAGCTAGTTTCGAAATAAGAGTATCGAACCCACAGAGAGCTATTTAGTTGAGGTTTTTATGCCCCTCATCACTATCTACCAAAGGATACTTATAAGTCACCTATGATTTTAGGTGAACGGTGTTTGAAATTTTTTTGGTTTAAGTGCAAGAAAGTAAATAAACAAGTAAAAATAAAGCAAGTAAAAAGAGTGTTTCTGGAATGGTGGTTGAACTCAATAGGGCTAAGACGTTCTCGGGGATGTAGGATACACCTCTAGCATGTTATAATTAATCATAATTAGGATAACCTATTTCTTGTGTCATGATATGTCTGGAGAGAGTTCCATAATAATATGTTCACCAAGGCTCGTAGGCAGTCACTTTGTTGAGCCAAGAATGAGGTCATCTCTAAATAACCACTACGATGCGTGAAAGCAATCACCATGCAGACCATCGCAGTTAAGGGTTTCCCCATGGATATCGTAATTAGCTTAGTGAATCTCCCTGTGTTCCTCTTTCGACCGCGTTGGATGATAGCGGTGCTTATAGTCACAGTAGCAACCGGCTCAAGACACCCAAGCACGTCCAAAGGGTTTCACCCTCTTACTTTATACCTGAAGGCAAATAATATGTGACCGACTACACATACCATCTAAAGGGAGAGATCAAACACACATCATAGATCAATTGATCCTCTACACAAGTAATAGATCATCTTTATTTCATTTCATAATAATGCTAGGGTTTATCCATCTCCCCAAGAACGAAGGGAACTACTCACACATGGAAGAAATTGACAACATCATCATAAACAAATGGATGGATAAAAGTAATGGAATAAATCTAGTGCAAACCATAATTGAACCTGGAATTACAACAAGATCTAATGCATGGAAGATGGGGGTAGAGATGGTGATGGAGATGCAACGATTGATGATGTAGGGGATGATGCGTTGTCCTCCGATGATCCGTGCAGCAACAAGGATTTTCCCTTCTCCAAGTTCCTCCATATCCCTTTCTGGTGTGGTTTTTCTTGGCTGAAGGTTTCTGTGAATGTCGGATATGTGATCTGTTTTGCGAGGAGAAAGTACAAGGAAGTCCTGTTGCCGGTTCATACGGGTGTGAGGACAGGCGGACTCTTCCCATACCACTGGTGGTTATGTTGGCTGGAGCCTCCGAGTCGCAGGAAATTCTTCCAGGTGCGAAGTTAAATTCATAAAATGACTTTTATCACTTAAAAATATCATATTATTGTGTAATATGATAGTCTCAATTGATATGTTCATTAAAGACTTAGTAAATTGGAATCCTGTTGGAACAAAGACAAAAAGGTGCGTGCAAATGTGGTAAAATACTAAAAATCCCTACTCTACTTATGCCAAAAAAAATAAGTAAAAATGCATAGATTTTGGACTTATCAACTCCCCCAAGCTAGACTCTTGCTCGTCCCCGAGCAAGATGGTGGCTTATGAACTATATCATCATATTTATGAGGCAAAAGTCATTATAATAAATAAGGCAAAAATTGAGACAAGAGTACAATATCGGATGTAGAGTTACATCGGGAGCTTTATCACACCTTTACATATCACATGACTTAGAGGCTTCCGCACCTTTTTGTATTAATGCTATTATAAGAAGCTATTAATGATTGAACATATCATAAAATCATAAAGTTAAAAATGGTTGAGGACTTGATTTAGTAATGAAGATTCATGATCATCTCTTTTTCTCTTTTCTTTTCTCTTCTCTCTTTTTTATAAGTTTGTTCTCTTTCTTTTTCTTTTGAGTTTTTTCTTGATAGAGAATCTTTTGTCTCTTTCTCTTTGTTCTCTTCCTTATTCTCTTCTCTTTTTTAGCACAGCTACGTGATCATGCCCACTACTATGGATTCTAAAATCCAAACTTGTGACTATAATATGCTACCAAGATTTTACTTCTCATAATTTAATCAATACTTTATTGGTGTGGAAGTCCCTAAAATCACAATAGTTGTACAAGTATCATAACACTCAACCTAGTCCAATCATCTAATGTAATAATCATGAATCAAAAAGATAACTTCATATATCACAAAGGCTCAAAAATCAACGGATATAAATCTTCTCTTAAATAAGGGAAATCGAAAATGATGCAGCTAATGCAAAAACTCTTGAATAAAACCTAAATGCATGCAATAAAGTAAACATGCTAAAACCATAAGATAGATTATACGGTGTTATAGATCTCCCCCAACCTTGAGATCAAGCCGGCGGGATCAAATAATACCTTGCGATTATCGACACCTTCAAGGCAAAGGGGCGTTGTTGGAGACAGCCGCACACAGTTTCTTGTTTCTTTTCTCCAGGGCGGAGATGCGAAAAAGACACTTCTGTAGATCTGAATGCATCCTTAACATACCTTTAGAAACCCTACTTAGCATGTCGTTGAGTTCCTTCTTTCTTTCAAGATCTAAGAGACGCTTGCGCACGATCTCCCGATGCATGAGTTCCTCCGTCTGATCCTTCTCGATCTTGCGAAGATGTTGTTCAGCTTCTGGGATGTGCTACATGACAGGCACGTCCAGAAGCTTGAACTCCCAATCTTACTGAGGTTTCATGCTCATGCATGCATTCATAGTGATCTTCTTTGTTGTGGACGTATGTGTTGTAGTTTCCTCATAAGTCCTTGCATCAGCCTGGTTAGTTTTATTATGCTTGGGTAAAGAGTAGTTGGTGGAGATAAGCTTGAGCAACTCCGTGCACCTCTTCCCATGAGGTTTACTTGCTTATTTTTCATCTTCGGGCCTCGGCATAACCAGATATGACGGCTTCTTCCACCCTCTCTTTGTTTTCTCCATGAAGAAGTCGAACTCCTCACCATCATCCTCATCATCGGAGTCATAAGCATACCTCTTGTTCTTCGGACTTAGGTCTTGAGCTTCGCGATCATCAGCTTTTAATGGAGGAAGTATGGAAACTATCCCACGAAGGATCCATGAGGCAAAGAGGTTTTCCTTTGCCTGGAATTGGATAGCGCATTGAGGAGATTGGATCTGTTGATATAAGAGGGAGAAAGACCTTTGGGGAGGCTCAAAAAGAGTTAGAAACAGGTAAAAACTCATACTGGAAGAAAAAGGGTCGATCAAGAAAAGAATCCTAACAAATAAGAAAGGAAATAAGAGAAAAAGGTAGAAAAACACCATAACGACCTCTGGTACAGGTGTACGCCCGTACGACATGCTCATGCCAGAGTCCTTCTCAAAATCCTTCTCTGCAAAGTCGGTATGATGTCAATCGACCTAGTCAATACGGGCGGGAGCGCTTGTTCGGCTCATTCGTACTGGCTCGGTACCGCCTTTGATTTTTTTAACAAATAATAAACCAAAAGAACGAGATAATACAATGGATGTAACGATCTGCCATACGGGCCAGTGCGCCCGTACGGCCCATTCGTACTGACTCGTTTGCGAAAACAACAACTTATTGGCGGTTTAACGATTATGCGGGTACGATCGTACCGTCCGTTCGTACCATTTTCACAAAACTGGCAGCAGCCTTAGAAAAATTCAAAGAATCTAAAAATGCAAAAAGAAAAGGCAAAAATGATAGCCAAGACGAAATAAAATGGTATTTCAACTATATTGTTCATCCAAAGAAAATGAGTTTATTTGAATACCTTCTTACTTTGATTCTGAACTAACTTTTCTTTTTCCCTTTAAACAAGGTTGGCAGAAAGAAGTTGCTAATATCATTGCAAATGGAAACTGAAAATTTTATTTTAGGAATCGAAGTACCAAATAGTATGCATATGGACGACACTTCCTTAGGTGGTTGGATCTCTTCAATATCCATGAATACGTCCTCTAGTTCTTCTTTTGTTTGAAGGATCTACAAATTAAATTCATGCAAGAGTAGAGTCTAATGGATCATCCTTGGCTTAACATCCGTTCTTTTAAGAATTTCTTTTAAACCAGCACGATTCGTATGCACCCTTACTTTTGATTTAATAATATAAGATCTAAACTTATCACAAGAGAAAACTACTGCGAAAAATTCTTTCTTTGCCATGGGGTAATTCTTTTGGGCACCGTTTAAGGTAAGGCTAGCATGATGAATGATATTAAGTCCATCACCATCATATTGGCAAAGAATTGCTCCAACAACTTCATGGCTAGCCTCATAAAAAAGTTCAAATGGTTTCTTCCAATTAGGGGGTTTTATAATAGGAGCTTCAAGAAGAGCTTGCTTTAAAATGTTGAAGGCAGTAAGACAACTTTCGTAAATTAAAGGCAACGTTCTTCTGTAGAAGGTTAGTTAAAGGTCTAACAGTTTTAGAGAAATTCTTAATAAATCTTTTATGAAATATAGCATGTCCTAAGAAACTCCTAATACCTTTTATGTCTTGAGGAGCCGGAAGCCTTTCTATTGATTTGATTTTTTGCTTTATAAACTTCTGTACCTCCTGAGATTTTGTGACCAAGAACTATATCTTCTTGATCCATGAAGTGACATTTTTTCCAATTCAAGACCGAGTTAGTATCCTCACATCTCTGCAAGACTTTATGAAGGTTATGAAGACAGTGATTATCGTGGGAATGGTCACGGTAGATGCTGTGATTGGCAGCGAGTAGTAGAACGGGGGGCAAGGGCGGCTAGCTATCTGCGGGGCGAGATGAGGCCAGAGATACAAGGTTTTACCCAGGTTCGGCCCCCCGAAGGGTAAAGACCTACTCCTGCTAGATTGTATTATCGAGAGATTACAGTGGTGGCGAGCTCGGCGACAAGGCAGCGAGTCGATGGGGTGTATGATGGAATATGAGTACTAGAGCACCCTAGGGAGGCTTATATAGAGGTACCTCGCTAGGTTTTACGGATCTACAACCGAGTTGGATAAGGAATCAGAGGGTTTGACCTAATCTGACTGGGCCTAGCTACGCTTCTGGGCCTTTAGCTTCTAGTCGCCTGGCTCCTTCTTGGGTTGCGATCTAGTCGTTGTCCTGCAGGTCCACTCACTGGAAGTAGGATCCAGTAGGAACGTCCTGCTGGTTACACCCCATTCGGCATATCCCCATCAGTAGTCCCCGAGGCCGTCGTTGATTCGTCGCAGGTGTTCTTTGGTAGTCGGAGTATACGGGTCCAATTTGGACACCCAGTCGAATCGGCGGTGGACTCTCTTACTGAAGGAAGGAATCCCCATCATATATATATTCAAACGCAATATTGGCAATCGGTCGACTCACCAATTTGTCAAGTAATCAAGTCGCAGCTTTGGCAAATGGGCCAGCGAGTTGAGTAGACGAAGTTGGACCGTCATTTAGTCAAACTAGCCGTTGGGTAATCCAACGGTAACATTGGCGTAATTACCGCGGGGTAACGGCTCCCCTGAAACTGGCGAGAAGCAACCGCTATATAAGGAGAGTGACAGGGGAGTTGCGAGTCTTACTCACATTTCCTCCAATCCCGTGCACCCTTCAGTCTTCCATTTCCTCCCAATCCGGAATCTCCAGAGTGAGCCAATGAATCCAGATCCATCCCCAGATGGTGCCTCCGAAGGAGCAGTGGGGAAAGTCCAAGTGCACCACGGAGGCATTGAAATCGTTCCAAGAAGCGGGGATCCTCTGCAAGGGGAAGTGGCGGATCCCCTCGGCCAGAGAGACGGAGTCGGATCCTCGCGCCGGCGAGTTCATCTACTTCACCATCCACCTCGAGAGGGGGCTCGGGTTCCCGACTCCAATATTCTTCCGGTGATTCTGCGCCTACTACGCTATCAAACCCTCAGATCTGGGGCCCCATAGTATCGAGCAGCTCGCCATTTTCGTGGCGTTCTGCGAGTGCTATCTGGGATGCCGCCCGTACTTCCCCCTGTGGTAGGAGTTGTTCCACGGGAGCCTCAGTCGTGAAGGGACATGCGGCCCGACGTTGGCGGTTGGCGGCCTCACCTTCCAATTGAAGAACAAGGCCCCCTTCCTTGACCTCATGCTGTCGAAGAAGGCTTCCAGCGAATGGAAGAAATTCTGGTTCTACGTCAACGAGTCGACACCGGATGGTGAGGTGCTCCTCCCAACATTTACTGCTGACAGGAGCAAGCCGTGCCGGCTGCAGGTGGCCAAGCTACCCCATGACCAACGGATGGTCTTGGATGAAATGCTAACGATGATCCGTCAGCTCAAGAAGGATGGGCTTGAAACCATCAATCTATAAAAATGTTGGCTCGAACGGCAATTGGTGCCGCTGGACAGTCGCTCCCACTGGATGTAGGAGTACACCGGCAGGGACGATGGGACCAAGACCTGCACCACCGATTGGAGCACCGAAGACTACGCCACCATGCTGAGGAAGATCACCAATGCGGAGTACGTCAATCCGAAGGCCGGGATCGCCCCGTATACCGCAAAGCGCCAGGTTCCGACGGTGAGTTTCTTTATCCTTTATACCTTCGCAGTCGCAGAGATGCAGTCGTGGTTTGCTAACATGTGCTTGTACTTTTCAGTTGTTCCAAGTCGTGGAGGGTTGGATCCCACCCACCGATGAAGAGAGCTCCGAGGAGGTCGAAGGGGATTCAAGCGAGTCCTCCGACGGTGATGATGAAGCGATGGAAGTTTCCACGCCCACGGCTCAGAAAACCCGCGGGCAGCGGTAGCGCAAACTCGAGGCCAGCCGGATCCTCGAGGAACACGATAGGGGCGATGGCGATGTCCAAGAACACAGTTTGCGGTGCGTGGCCACGCCGTCGAAGAAGAAGTCGCCCGCAAAGAAGAAGGAGACTAAAGTGGCGTCTCCGCCCCGGCCTATGGCCAGCTCCGAGTCGGGCAGCTAAGCCGATGACGCAGAGGCCAAAGCTTCGACAAAATATCTAGAGGCGACGAGTCCGAGGGCCGAGGATGTGGAGGAGAATGAAGGAGGCACCAATGCCAACTGGATCAAAGCTTCCTCTTGCAGCGATCCCACCACCATTCTCGGTGGTCTCAGGGCTGGGAGCCGCTCAGGTTGCGGAGGCTTCTCCGTCGAAGGAGGCACTAGTGCCAACTAGATCAAAGCTTCCTGTGGTCGCGGCCTCATCGTCAAAGAAGGCCGCGGTGTCTTGGACCCAGGCCGTGTTCGAGACGGGCATCAGTCGTAGGCTGGGTCCAGAGTTGGAGAAGCTGGCGCACATCCGCACCGGTCTACGCTTCATTCCGGTTGCTTGGTAAGCTCTTCACCGAGTAGATTCGAAGTAGTGTTTGTAGTCCTTGATTGAGTCGTTGATCGTGTCTTTTTGCAGGACTGGTGTGAAGAAGATTGGTCACCCGACGGTGGACAAAGTGCCGCCAGTCGCCACGGGAGGGGAAGTTGACCCTTCGAAGAAGAGGAAGGGCGATGAAGCCGAGGCGCCCGCTGAGGGCGCGAAGAAGAATAAGGGCGATGACTCCATCATAAACATGGACGAGCCAACCGATGCGCCGAGCAAGGCGCCAACTAGAGTTGACATGGCCGCGGAGGCTGAAGTGGTCACGGGGTCGCAGTCGGGTGAGCCGACCGCGTTGGTTGGGGTGTCGGAGCCCATGACTAGCGCTTCAGGGGTGGTGGCGACAATGTTTCCCCGTTTCATGGTGAAAGCCTCCGCTGCAGGAGCTGTGACGCAGTCGCCTCAGGTGCCTGAAGTTTTAGACGCGGACATCAGGCAGTGTCGCGGGCGAACTCCCTTTGTGATGCCGTCAGTGGACGTTGTCGAGCTGCACAGCATGCTAGGCGCAGCTATCCAGGTATGTCCAGTCCCTGAGGATCTACTCGCTGAATTTCAGCGGGTAGATTCTTATTTCTTTTGATATCCAGTCCCCGAGTGGCTAGTCGCTGAATTTCGGCGGCTAGGCACTTAGAAAATTTTGGTGTCCAGTCCCCGAGTGGCTAGTCGCTGAATTTCAGCGGCTAGGTACTTAAGTAATTTTGGTGTCCTCTTACGTGCATTTCCTTCTCGCAGGGCCTTCAACATGAGTCGGCGGAGCGATTAGCCGCAAAGGAGCGCTTGGAGCGCGATCCCTGATCCGTGCAGGAGGTGAATCAGCAGCTTCAGGCGACTGTAGGTAGGTGTTTGAGTGCTTGGATAATTCCTTCGCCTTTTGTCTTGTGGTAACTCATTTTTATTTTCGTTGCAGAGGATCAATCCGCTGCAATTGCCAAGGCCTGTGAGGGTTTCATCCTAGCCTCCAAGCTGGAGACTGCTGGTCTTTGTTGACTGCTGCAGAGGGGCGGGTCGAAGAACTGGATAAGGAGCTTAAGGCTGCGAAGGCAGAAGCGACCTCGTCGGAGGAGAGGGCCAAGGCCGATGTCGCTGCGGCAACGGATGAGAGAAATGTCTCCAATGCGCTTGTTGCCGGGTTGCAGGATGACTTGACGGGTCTACAGGACTTCACCATGGGGCTCTGCCGACCGCTTCTTGGTAAGCAGTTGATAAAGTCACTATACAGCGAGTCCCTGAGCGGATGAAGTGTTTCTGACTTGTTATTGTTTGCAGGGAAAATATGGGGCGGAGACCCTGAGGTGCAGTCGTATGACGCCAAGCACTGCGTGACTGTGCTGGTGGACTCGGCTGCCCTTTTGGCGACGTGCATTCGTGTCATTCCCGAGGAGATCTCGCCCCACCCAGGTGATTAAAGGGAATATGCCCTGAGAGTCAATAATAAAGTGGTTATTATGTATATTCCAAGTATATGATAAATGTTTATTTTTCATGCTATAATTGTATTAATACGGAAACATTAATACATGTCTGTTTAATAAACAAACAGAAAGTTCCTAGTTATGCCTCTCTCATAAACTAGCTCATTGATTAACAAGATGATCAAGGTTTCCTGATCATGGACATTGGATGTTGTTAATAACGATGTCACCACATTAGTGTAATGGTGTGATGAATATTCATCCGAAGTATAGCACTACGATCAAAGTCATTGAGTTTATATTGCTATAACATCATACGAAGCGATCCTAATCCTTAGACCATAAGATCATGCCAATCACTAACACCGGAAGAGTATCTTGATAACATCAAGCGTCACACCATAACAGGGTAATTATAAAGATGGGTTCAGTACTACTAAAGTGTTATGTTGAGGACCATGGATCGAGAGTGGAATTTTTTCATCTCGATGAGGATAGATATGCTCTGGTCCCTCTCGGTGATATCACATTGGTTAGATTGCAAGCAAGTGATTTAATCACTAGAATGTTATATCACGGGAACAAGAAAAGAGTGCATGTCAGTAACAAGATCAAACTAGGTATGGAGATACCGATGATCGAATCTCGGACATGTAATATATCGCGAAACAAAGGGATTAAGATACTAGCATAAAAGGTTCTCGCGATCACAAGAAAGTCATCACTGAATGTGTAGGAGTCAGTATGGACCTCTAGGTCTCGCTTCTGATTATTGATCTGAGAGGGGTATCGATCATGTCCGCGTTATTCATGAACCGTAGGGTGACACACTTAAGAGACACCGACATCCATTTGGAGCAAAAGTTTCATGCCGAAAAGAATAATAAGCGCATGAATTTGTTTCACTAGATACCGAAACAGGTTTTCGGGTAAAATTGCAGAAAGTGTTTTTGCATGTGAAATGAAATACTAGCAAGGGGTTATATGTGAATGTTTGTCATTCAAGTAATTGACAAAATTCTGAATAAATAAAAGGAGTTTTATTTAATTAGAGTTTGCATTAAATTTGGTGGAAATTTAATGGGAATTTGAGTGGGTTTTTGAGTGGAGGGAATTGAAAGGGATTTTTGTGACTGGAGTGTCCACCCACATGAATGATGGGAGGACAAGGGGGCAGCCCCCATGCGCCGGCCACCCCCTTGGGGTTCCCCCTGTCAACACCCGGATTTTTAATCACATATGCCTGTTATGCCATACATCGCAATCCCAGGATTACCATTTTTGCGAGACATAACAGATTTGGATATCACAGTACATCATCCATTATAAACCAGACATAAGGTCTTACACAAATAAGAATCTCATGATCCAGTTCTTAATACAAATCAAGCAGCGGAATAACGTAAAGATAACGATAGCGTAGGTGAAGCTCCATCTTCATGGTCACAGGCAATGCTGACGATGGGAGATGATCCTAGTTGTCGTAACCTTCCTATGGTCTGTCATCCTCATACTCCTCTTCATAGTCTGGCCACAGGAATAGCCAGGGACAAAGCCATGAGTACTCTTTAAGTACTCGCAAACTAATACTCACAAGTGAAGTGGTTTTGCATAGGATATGCTAAGCTCTAGGGTTGTTTTGCAAAAGCCAGATTTACCTCTACTAAGTTTAGAAGCAAAGAAAGCTAGTTGAAGGTTTTATAACACCTAAGTGGGAACTTGAATTCATATCACAACTCTGTTGTGGTAAATCAAAGTAATAAATCATTTCATAAGTCATTTTGAAAACATTTGACCATAGAACAGTATGGCCACTCCAACTGTCCATAACCGCGGACGCGGCTATTTGAATAGTTTGACACTTTCGAGAGATTGTACACTTTCACCACAACATTCGATACATCTGTCAGGAATAAATCCTGAATTCACCATACTCAGTATGCGGATAATCAATCCTAACCTTTCAGTTACACGCCCTAGTATAGGCACCTCTCCTGTTAGTTTGGCCTCCCAACCATGACCAACTGTCATCTTGGGTACTGCATAGGTGGACAATCTTCACAAGGTAGCCTCAGCTCAGACCTTGGCCGCAAGGGAACCCATACTAAGGTATATAAATTTCCAGTCAAGCCCTACCCAAATTTCGGGTATTATGGTTGTACGGTAAAATTGGAATGGTATGGCATCCTGACAACCATCAGTTTTATAAAGGGGCTAAGGCTCATGCCTTAACATTTTCATCATCAAAATCATCTGGTGTTCGGAAACACATGTCAAAACATTTCAGTAGAATGACTCATCATTCTAAGGTTTTCATAACCATTTTCACCAAGTATTCCCATCTAAAGTTGATCAAGTTTTATGCTTAGCACTAGCATCTACAGGTGGTGGATAGACACTCATGAAGGGTGATAAGTAAGTGTATCTTATCTAAGTTCAATCTCATGCCTCAGGATGACATCAAGATCATCTAACTCAGGCCGAATTTTATGCTCTTTATGCTACTTTCAATTATCTTCCTAGAATCTATAAGTCACTAAGTACTCTAAGAGAAAACTTTGACAAGGAAGATAAAGTATTAATCTTGCAAGTAAAACTAGGATTGGGCATCAACGGGTGTATGCTTGCAAGTAAAACATGCATGGTTTAGCTTGCTAAGATAGTAGTATAAGCTTGCTAAGTTAATAGCTTGCAAATATTGGCTTGCTCAGTTAAATGGTAGTATTAGGCTTGCCTTGTGCAGAGCAGTGGTTAAAGTTCTCCTCGGCTTCTTCCTCGTAGTATCCCCCTTCCTCCTCGTATCCTTGGTCGGTACTAGCGTCTATAAATAAATATGAGGTACACAATCACCAAAAAATACTTAACTATTTCTAATGATCACACAAAGGTTCACACTAGATGACCTAGTAGCATTACTAACATTACAAAGATTAAAGCACTTGTCTTATTTATTTTATTTTAGAAAAGTAATTTCTACTCATTGAAAAACTACTTAAGATTTAATATTCTCCAACTCAAAAATGGGATCATGTTGACACATGTCATCACCTCATATTTCAGTACATGGGAATGTGATTTAAAGTGGTGTCACAATTTAATAAGGTTTAACCTTTTTATTTTATTTAATTAAAGTGACTAGAAATGCCTATGTGGCATTCTTTTATTACTTGAACATTATTTCTGTAAGTAAACCTATATATTTTTTATATTCTGAAAGGTATAGTTAAATGTGATTTTTGAGAGTTGGAATCAGCTCAAAAGCTTTTGTGGTTGAATTTTGAAAAATATTTGAATGCAGAAAATCTTCTGCCTTGTTATTTTTACCATGGGTGATCTATAAATCTAAATGATTTGAATCCAACGGACTTGGATTAAGGATTCCAGTACCTTTCTAACAAAATTGGTTTCATGCATTTTGGTTCAGTGAATCGAGCTGGGTTGATTTTTTAATGTACATAACTGGGTTTGAAATTAAATGAATAAAACTAAATTTGAATTGGTGGGTTGCGCGGGATGTTTACCTGGGCCGGCCCACTAGGCACAGCGCTTACGCAGGCTGGTGAAGTGAACGACCCCACTCGTCAGTGAGACAACAAGTGGCGAAGCGGTATGGGATGATGTGGACCGTGGGATCTAACTCTAATCGAATGGATCGGGTTCATCGTCCACGCATGAATAGCACGCGACGAGCACGAACCCTAACACGGTCAGTGGGGGTCGTGGGAGGCTCACCGGGGCTCCGAAGATGGTTGGCGACGGGGGCGAACGACGAAGTCGATGACGGTGATTCTCCTGGTACCGGCAGCTTCTCCTGGGGCAGCTCCAATCAACGGCGCCTCTCCTCCACTGTAGCGGCGAACTCCAATGAAATTCTGGCGATGCGCTGCTCGCCTTGCTCCGGGAGTGAGTAGGGGGTATCAGTGAGAGGTGGGGAGTGAACTGGTGTGAAGAAAATAAGCGGGGAAGGCCTCCTTTTATAGTGCGACGAGGGGACCGAAGGTTGCGGGCGGAGCTCGTCGTGGTCGACGACACAGAGGGCTAATGGCATGGGCGAAGATAGGGGGCGGTGTTGTGCTCCCTGGCGAAGCTTAACGGCGTGGTGGCGAGGCGTGGGGCGGTGTTGATCGGTCGGAACACGTCGATGCTCTGGGCGGGTCCGACAGCGGTTTTAATGGTACACAGCGTGCATGGTCCGCGCGGCAGCGAACGGGCATGTTTGCGGGGTTGCTGGGACGCTGTTGATCACGTCTGCAAGCGGCGAGGGAGGCGTGTGGTCTGTGGGCTGGTGTCGCTGACGGTGCACTGGCGCGCTCTCGGCTCGCAAGAAGAGAGACTGGGCGCGTGCTTGGCGGGTGGTCCAGTGGCTGGGTGCGCTTGGGGCTTGGACATGGAGTAGCGGTGGACGGTGCTACGTGCTCCAGACAAGGTGGGCGGGGCTAGTTCTTCCTCTAGCTCGCTGGCGACATTGGGGTTGCCAATTGGGCTCGGCATGGTCACCATTAATGGCTATGCCAAGCTCACAGTGGTTATAATGCTTGTTAATTGGGCTAGTTCATCTACTGAGAGTATAGAGTGAGATAGAGAGGGAACAAGGTTGGCCAAGATCACTGCTCACTATAGTTTTTGTTGTTGGTTTGTTTGATGCTAGCAAGGTGTTTGATAAAATGGCCTAAAGAAATTCAAATTTGAATTTTGGATTCAAACTTGGTGGGTTTGCTAGGAACATACTAGGGAGTCTCTGTTTATATGGATTAGTCAAAGGGCACTAGTTTGGTTGGGTTTTGAAAATGTGTGATCTTCACATATGATAAAGATTCATTTTTCACTTGTGATTTGATTGAGGTTGCCAAATGTTTCTGCAAGTTTGAAAGGTGGGCTTTGATTCATTTTTACTTGGTCTTTCAAGGGGAGAAAAGAATTGGAAAAGTTTCTGTTTGAAATCTTGGACTAGAAACACTCAAAGTGACCTAGTGAGCAAGATTGGAAAAAATGACCATTTGCTTTATTTGATTTGTTTTTGGTTTTCTCTTGATTTGTTTCTGCATGGAATTGTTTTAGATGATGTTATTTTCATATTTAAAGCATTTCTTGATATTTAGGTTAATCACACAAGTCCATTCATGCATTTATCATATCATCACATACACACATGCATTCATATGATTTTAATTAATCAAAGTTTTTGTTAACCCTAATTTTAGTGATTAGAGTTTGATGATCCTTGTTTCATATTTTTGGGATGTTACAAACCTTCCCTCCTTAAACGAAATATCGTCCCGAGATTTGAAAAAGAGGAAAAAGATTACCTAGGATTTAAAGAGATCGAGAAACTCTGTCCTGATGTGATCTTCTCGCTCCAGGTAGCTTCTTCTCGCTGTGGTTGCTCCATTGAATCTTGAGAAACTTGATGCTTCGGGTCTTGGTGGTTCTGAAAGCTTCTTCCAAAATACGAATGGGTACTTCGCGATAGGTCAGGTCCTTGTTGATCTCTATGGTCTTATGATCAATGTTCTTGAACACTTCAGTCTTCTCCGGAACTTCAAAGCATTTGCGAAGTAACGATATATGGAACACATTGTGCACTGCTGACATCTCCTATGGCAGTTCCAATTGATATGATACTTCTCCTTGACGATTTAGAATCTTGAAGGGTACGATATATCTGGGTGCTAACTTTCCTTTGAGTTGGAAACGCTGCATTCCCTTCAAAGGCGACACTTTGAGATACACAAAATCTCTGATATTGAAGGCGAGGTCTCGACGTCTTTTGTCGGCGTAACTCTTGTATCTTGACTGGGCGGTCTTAAGGTGCTCACTAATCTTGTGAACTTTCTCTTCTGCTTCTCGTAGGATGTCGGGTCCAAAAATCTGACTCTCTCCTACTTCCGACCAATTCAAAGGGGTGCGACACTTCCTTCCATACATGAATTCAAATGGGGCCATTTGCAGACTAGCTTGATAACTGTTGTTGTATGAAAATTATGCGAAAGGCAGACAGTCTTCCCATTTAGATCCATACTCTAGCACACATGCTCTCAACATATCTTCGAGTATTTGATTTACTCGATCGTTTTGTCCATCGGTCTGAGGGTGATACGCTGCGCTAAAATCCAGTCGGGTTCCTAAACCTTCTTGGACTTTCTTCCAGAATCTCGAGGTAAACTGAGTTCCTCGATCTGATACGATGTTCTTGGGGACTCCGTGCAAACTAACGATTCTAGCGATGTACATCTCCGCTAGCTTCGAACTTTGGTATGTGGTCTTGACTAGTAAGAAATGGGCTACCTTGGACAATCTGTCAACTATGACCCAGATAGAGTCATTTCCCCTACTACAAGTAGGTAATCTAGTGATAAAGTCCATTCCAACTGAATCCCATTTCCATTTCGGAATATATAATGGTTGCAATAGTCCTGCGGGTCTTTGATGTCCCATCTTGACTCTATGACATATATCACACTTGGCGATATAGCTTCCGATTTCTCTCTTCATCTTATGCCACCAAAATTGCTCCTTCAAATCCTGATACATCTTTGTCCCTCCGGGGTGAATAGAATAAAGAGTATCATGGGCTTCTTTCAAAATAACCTCTTTCAACTCTAAATCTGCTGGTACACAAAGACGTCCTTTGTACCACAAAGCTCCTTATTCATCTTTGGTAAATCTAGGTACTTTGCCTGTACCCATACGACGTTTGATTCCGTCGATACTAGCATTTCCTTTCTGTGCCTCCTTGATCTGGATGATCAAAGTGGGTTGAAGTTCTATGCTAGCCAAAAATCCTTCACTGACTAATTCTATTCGGAAATCTTCCATCTATTTGTGAAAACTTGGTTGATCCTTCAAAATCATGGAGTTCAAGCGACACGGCAATCTGCTAAGGGCATCTACTACCACATTGGCTTTACCAAGGTGATAGTGAATGTCCAGATCATAGTCCTTGATTAGCTCAATCCATCTTCTCTACCTCATATTCAGCTCCTTCTGAGTGAATATATACTTCAGGCTCTTGTGATCTTAATAAATCTCACAACGGTTTCCCTTGAGGTAATGCCTCCATGTCTTCAGGGCTAGAACTACGGTTGCGAGTTCAAGGTCATGGGTTGGGTAATTCTGTTCATGTTGCTTCAGCTGTTGAGATAGGTAAGATATAACTTTGCCTTCTTGCATTAGCACACATTCGAGACCAATATTGGATGCATCACAATACACATCAAAGGGCTTTGTGATATCCGGCATGATCAAGATTGGGGCTGAAATCAATCTCCTCTTGAGTTCCTGAAAACTCGCTTCACATTTGTCTGTCCATTCAAACTTCTTGTCCTTCTTCAGCAATTGGGTCATGGGTCTTGCAATACTCGAGAATCCTTCTACAAACTTGCGGTAGTATCCCGCTAATCCGAGAAATGCACGAGCTTGGGTTTTAGTGGTTGGGGCTTGCCAAACTTCAACAGCCTTCACCTTCGCAGGGTCAACGGCAATTCCTCCGGCTAATACAATGTGTCCGAGGAATCCTACCTCCTGTAACCAGAATTCACATTTGCTAAACTTGGCATACAACTGATGCTCTCTAAGGGTTCCAAGAATGTCCTTAGGTGTATCTCATGTTCTTCTTATGATTTGGAATAAATCAGAATGTCATCAATGAAAACAATGACAAACTTATCCAGGAAATCCATAAAAATCTTATTCATGAGGTTCATGAAATAAGCGGGGGCATTGGTAATCCAAAATACATGATAGTATACTCATATAATCCATATAGGGTAGTAAAGGCAGTCTTTGGAATATCCTCTGCGCAAATCTTGAGTTGATGATAGCCAGTTCTAAGATCAATCTTAGAAAACACTTTGGCACCAGTCAACTGGTCAAACAGGTCTTATATCTTGGGCAATGGGTACTTGTTCTTGATGGTGACATCGTTCAACTTCCGATAATCCGTACACAGACGGTTACCTCCATCTTTCTTGTGCACAAAAAAAGGGTGATCTCCAGGGTGACGCACTTGGTTGAATCAATCCAATTTCCAGCATGGCATCCAGTTGCTTCTTCAGTTCCACTAGTTCAGACGGGTTCATACTATATGGTCTCTAGGCTATGGGTCTGGTTCCAGGTATTAGTTCAATGATAAACTCAATATCCCGATCTGGGGGCATACTGGGCAAAACATCTAGAAATACATCGGGGTATTCACAGACTATCCGAACTTGGTCAATGGTTGGGTGGGCTATACTATTGTTACACTTGAATTGACGGGGCAAGGTTTCAGATACATGCTCGACTGATATTCCGGCTGTACTGGTCATGGTTATGGCTTTCTTGGCACAGTCAATTAATCCTTTGTGTTTGGACATCCAATCCATTCCTAATACTACTTCCAAACCTTTAGTTCCGAGTACTATTAGATTAGCATAAAAATCTATGCCATGGATTCGGATAGGGACGGCTTTGCAAATTTGTCTAGCTTTGGTGGTTGAACCAGGTATTTGAACAATCATAACATGCTTCAATTTGGTTGGTTGAATCTTACTAGTGCATGAAAAATATTTAGTAACAAATGAGTGTGATGCTCCAGAATCAAACAACACTCTTGCAAGTACTGAGTTAACAGAAAACATACTCAGCACGACATCTGGCGCTTCTTGGGATTCTTCAGCATGCATGAGAAAAAGACGGTCGTTCTGGTTGAGCGAATTCCCTGGGCCAAACCTTCTTCCGGGCTGAACACGACGCTGCTGCTGAGCTGGGGCATTTGCATTGGGGGCTGCAGCAATCTTCTTGGGGCACTCATTGGAATAGTGAACCTTGGTTCCACACTCATAACAAGTCACTTGCGATTTGTCCTTTGCTGCAACAGGCACAACATTGCTTCCAGTCCTAGGGGAAGTGTTGGTGTTGGTGGCGGCATTGTTGTTGTTGAACTTAGGTGGTGCACGGTTGAAATTGCTGGAATTGCCGGGGTCGTTGTTATTTCCTCTGGGCCTTGGGTTTCCACGGTTGGGATAGGTGGGACGGTTCATCGGGGGTCTGTTGGTTCTTGGGGAAAATCCTGGAGATGGGTTGGGACGATACTTTGGTGTATGGTGTGTTCCTGGTTGATGCATCATGCGACGCTTGCAGTTCTCATTAGCTTGGTCGATCTTTCCTTCCATCTGAATGGCAGAGTGAACTAAGGCTTCAATATCAGCAAAGGGGATATTGACTAACACTGTCTTCATCTCATCATGCAGACCGTTCAGGAATCTCTCCTTCTTCTTGGCTTCAGTGTCTATCTCATCCGGTGCATACCTAGCCAATGACAAGAATTTGTCACAGTATTCCACTACTGTCATCCTTCCTTGCTTCAGTTCCCTGAATTCATCTCTCATCCTCTTGATCAAACATGGTGGCACATAGGTTCTGCTGAACTTGAATTTGAATTCTTCCCAAGTCATCAGCTGACCTCCTGTCATTGCGCGAACACTGTTCCACCATGCTCTTGCATCTCTGGCTAGATAGTGGGTAGCAAACAACACTTTCTCGTTAGCTTCCACTCCTACAACTTCCAGATTGTTCTCCATGGTTTGCAACCAATCATCTGCATCTAGGGGTTCTTCTGACTTAGTGAAAACAGGCGGATTAGTGTTCTGTAAATTCTTAAGCTTAGATCCATGGTTGTCCTGATTTCCATGGCCTTGATTGTTGTTGGCCATCTGAGCTATCTGTTGAAGGGTGGATAAGTTGGCTTGACATTCGACTCTTTCGGCTTCGCGGTCAAAAACCAACATTTGCAAGAGTTGCAACATCGGGTCCGGGGTGAGTTGCTTCCTCCATGAGGCATCTGAAGATGGAGATAGATCATGAGAAAAGAGGGAAATTTCTAAGGTTCAGGGGTTTTTAGAAAAGTTTTTGAAGTTTGACTCAGATTTTTCTAGCAACTTGCTTTTCATTCATTCATAGCACACGATACAAACACACACCACAACAAAGGAAACCAGATGGTTTTAGGAACCATTCTGGAAACTACGATATAGTGGGACCGAATACAGCTCACTAATACTAGTGCTCAAATGCTGCTACTCCTTGGAGTCAGTGTCCTCATCATCCTCATCGATGAAGGCGAAGTCATCCTCATCGGTGAAGAAGTCCATGGCCTGATCCTCCAGAAAGTCATCATCATCGCTGAGATAGGAGTAGGGGTCTCCACGAAGGTCTTCCCCGACATTCTCCCTCTCCTCCAACTGCATATCTCTCTCGTGTACAGTCTCCTCCAACTCTGTGATTCCGTGGAAAAGACGGGCAATGATGCTCTCCTTCTTGTCGAGCTGACGGCGACGAGACTTGCGATCCTTCACTAGCATGGCGATGGTCTGATCCTTCTTGGCAGCGATGATATACTTGTGGTTGGCGTAGGAACGGGAATTGTCCAACTCCTTTTGATGGTCATACAACATGAAGCTGAGGTGGTCCAATTGAGTCTTTAGCTCATGGTGGTATGGGGCCTCTAGTGGCTGTCCCATAGCATCACTCCTTGGGTAAAACTCGAAGCGGGTACCCTTGATTTGATTGATACTCTGCCCATACAGATGGGCAAGAGCTTCCTGCATTTCCCTGGCAAGTCCATCGAGCCAGTTGTTCTCTCTTAAGGTGAACTGAATTCCCTCTATAGTGGGGGGTTCAATCTTTCCTCGGAGACTTGCAACAACTACCCACTGCAGATCCTCTCTTTCCTGATCATTGAGTTGAGCTCCGAAGAACTCGGGGTGTGGATGCTCCAGCATTTGTGCCAGCTAGTCCAAGTCACTCTCAAAGATGAGGTCTCTTCCATTCCCCAACTGATAAAACTTGTTGTACTTCACGTCCATTTATAAGAATATAGGATGAGTAAGTTAGTAGAGTGATCAAGTCTGTCAAATTTTATGTAAGTTTGCAAGAATTTTTGAGGAACATGAATTTTCATGAAAGAGTCTAAGTGATAAGAATAAGAATAGGTTTTCATAAATACTTACTTCCTTTGGTTTTGAAACTAAGTTTTTGATTCGAACGACCATTCTAACTAGGGTCTCCTATGGTCAGGATGGCTCTGATACCAACTTGTCAACACCTGGATATTTAATCATAGATGCCTGTTATGCCATACATCGCAATCCCATGATTACCATTTTTGCGAGACATAACAGATTTGGATATCACAGTACATCATCCATTACAAACCAGACATATGGTCTTACACAAATAAGGATCTCATGATCCAGTTCTTAATACAAATCAAGCAGCGGAATAACGTAAAGATAACGATAGCGTAGGCGAACTCCATCTTCATGGTCATAGGCAATGCTGACGATGGGAGATGATCCTAGTTGTCGTAACCTTCCTGTGGTCCGTCATCCTGATACTCCTCTTCATAGTCTGGCCACGGGAATAGCCAGGGACAAAGCCATGAGTACTCTTTAAGTACTCGTAAACTAATACTCACAAGTGAAGTGGTTTTGCATAGGATATGCTAAGCTCTAGGGTTGTTTTTCAAAAGCCAGATTTATCTCTACTAAGTTTAGAAGAAAAGAAAGCTAGTTGAAGGTTTTATAACACCTAAGTGGGAACTTGAATTCATATCACAACTCTGTTGTGGTCAAGTCAAATTCATAAATCATTTCATAAGTCATTTTGAAAACATCTGACGATAGAACAGTATGGCCACTCCAACTGTCCATAACCGCAGACGCGGCTATTTGAATAGTTTGACACTCTGCAGAGATTGTACACTTTCATCACAACATTCGATACATCCGTCAGGAACAAATCCTGAATTCACCATACTCAGTATGCAGATAATCAATCCTAACCTTTCAGTTACACGCCCTAGTATAGGCACCTCTCCTGTGAGTTTGGCCTCCCAACCATGACCAACTGTCATCTTGGGTACTGTATAGGTGGACAATCTTCACAAGGTAGCCTCAGCTCAGACCTTGGCCGCAAGGGAACCCATACTAAGGTATATACATTTCTGGTCAAGCCCTACCCAAATTTCGGGTATTGTGGTTTGTACGGTAAAATTGGAATGGTGTCGCATCCAGACAACCATCAGTTTTATAAAGGGTCTAAGGATCATGCCTTAACATTTTCATCATAAAAATCATCTGGTGTTCAGAAACACATGTCAAAATATTTCAGTAGATTGACTCATCATTCTAAGGTTTTCATAACCATTTTCACCAAGTATTCCCATCTAAAGTTGATCAAGTTTCATGCTTAGCACTAGCATCTACAGGTGGTGGATAGATACAAATGAAGGGTGATAAGCAAGTGTATCTTATCTAAATTCAATCTCATGCCTCAGGATGACATCAAGATCATCTAACTTAGTCCAAATTTTATGCTCTTTATGCTACCTTCAATTATCTTCCTAGAATCTATAAGTCACTAAGTACTCTAAGAGAAAACTTTGATAAGGAAGATAAAGTATTAAGCTTGCAAGTAAAACTAGGATTGGGTATCAAGGGATGTATGCTTGCAAGTAAAACTTGCATGGTTTAGCTTGCTAAGATAGTAGTATAATCTTGCTAAGTTAATAGCTTGAAAATATTGGCTTGCTCAGTTAAATGGTAGTATTAGGCTTGCCTTGTGCAGAGCAGTGGTTGAAGTTATCCTCGGCTTCTTCCTCGTAGTATCCTCCTTCCTCCTCGTATCCTTGGTCGGTACTAGCATCTATAAATAAATACGAGGTACACAATCACCAAACAATACTTAAATATTTCTAATGATCACACAAAGGTTCACACTAGATGACCTAGCAGCATTACTAACATTACAAAGATTAAAGCACTTGTATTATTTATTTTATTTTAGAAAAGTAATTTCTACTCATTGAAAAACTACTTAAGATTTAATATTCTCCAACTCAAACATGGGATCATGTTGACACATGTCATCACCTCATATTTCAGTACATGGGAATGTGATTTAAAGTGGTGTCACAATTTAATAAGGTTTAACCTTTTATTTTATTTAATTGAAGTGACTAGAAATGCCTATGTGGCATTCTTTTATTACTTGAACATTATTTCTGTAAGTAAACCTATATATTTTTTATATTCTGAAAGGTATAGTTAAATGTTATTTTTGAGAGTTGGAATCAGCTCAAAAGCTTTTGTGGTTGAATTTGGAAAAATGTTTTGGATCCAACGGGCTTGGATTAAGGATTCCAGTACCTTTCTAACAAAATTGGTTTCATGCATTTTGGTTTAGTGAATCAAGCTGGGTTGATTTTTGAATCTAGGTACAGAACTGGGTTTGAAATTAAATGGATAAAACTAAATTTGAATTGGTGGGTTGCGCGGGATGTTTAATAGGGCCGGCCCACTAGGCACAGCGCTAACACGGGCTGGTTAAGTGAACGACCCCACTCGTCAGTGAGACAACGGGTGGCGAAGTGGTATGGGGCGATGTGGACCCTGGGATCTAACTCTAATGGAACGGCTCGAGTTCATCGTCCATGCCTGAATAGGACGCGACGAGCATGTGGCATCCCGCAAAACCACTACTAGAAAATCGCGTTGAATTTGTGCATTGCATCGTCATCATCATGCATTGTTTGCTAAAACTATTTTCGCAACGCCCGTTTTGTTTTCTAAAACGCCCCATCTTAATTCAAACGCAAAACCCCGGATGCTGCCGGATATTTTGTTTGTCAAAAACTAATTACAAAGTTCGTCGCAATCAATTAAAAATATTAAATTATTTTGGGCGGGGCAGTCGAACAGGCCGATTGACCCGAACGACCGCCCCAGAAATTAAAACGGTCCAAACAATCCCACCCTAAAACCTACAGCTACCTAAAACTCTACCCCAACCCAGCCTCCACATCACCCTGGCCACTCCCCTTGCGCCACCTCACCCTCTCCTCTCCTGCCACCCAACCAGATCGCTCCACCTCACCCCTCCTCTCTCACCCCTCTCAGCCCAACCCACTCCCACCAACTCACCCACACACCACACAAGACGCACGCTACCGCAGGACCCACTGCCCGCCTCGACGCGCCTGGTCCCACCCGACCAGCCCCTGAACTGCCACCGCACGCCGCTTCTCCTCCTGCCCCGACGCCCGCCTCTCACCGGCCAAGCATCTCCCCCTCTCCGGCGCCTGCCGCCACTGCCGCCAGTTCGGCCGCCAAGCGTCCCTCCATGGCCGCCGCTGCCGACCGGCCGACCAAGCGCTTCGCCAACAAGGCCCGCTCTGCCCTCCTCGGGTCAGATCGTCTTCCCTAACTCCGGCCGCCCCGCTGTCAGCCGCAGTGGGCCGCCCGCCTCGTCGCCGCCTCCACCGACCCTTCCACGCGCTCCTCCCAGCCAGCCTCGGCCCCCCGCGCTCCTCCGGCCACAAGACCCGCCACGGCCGCCCTTTCCGCCCGGCTGCCCGCCTCTCTCAGGCGCGCGCCGCCCACAACCACCGCCCGCCGCCAGCCGACCTCATGCCTGCCCGCACCGACGCCGCCAAGATGCGCCACGGCCGCGCCCGTCACGCCGCTGCCGGCCGCTTCGCGCCGCCCGTGCTCCCGCCGCTGTCCGCTCCACCAACCTCGCCACGGACCTCTCCTTCACCGCCTCCTCGAACCTCCTGCGCCGCTGGCCCGCCCGCGCTGCCACCGCCCGCCATCTTCGCCGCCCGGTCCCCGAGCTCGCCATCCTCTGCCGCGACCCGCCCCACCTCGCCCGCCCGCCACCATCGCTCAGGCCCCGCCTGTGGTGCGTCTGCGTGTGCTCGTGTATGTGCCATGGGAGTATGATGATGTTCCCTATGACCGTCTTGAGGCACCCTTAAGTCGCTAACGGCGTCGGGCCGAGGACGTTCGCCGAACCTCCGACAACATCCTCGACAAGGCCGCTAAGATCTCCGCCGTGGAAACGACAAAACAGACGCCATGATCCGATGCCCCCGGATGCCACAAGATCTTCTTCCCAGGATGCGGCGTCGAGGCCCCGGACGCCAAGACCGATAAGATCTACCCCGATCCGAAGACCCTAACCCCGGACGCCAAGCACTTCACCCCGGACACCGAGACCCCGATGAGACAAGTGCTTCGTCCCGAACGCCATGACCGACAACATGACCCGAGAATCCGGAAGCACGACAAGATCTATCCCAGTAATCCGAGAACGCTCCCGCCGAGACTGAACTCCTCCGGAACCCCCAAGATCTTCCGAACCCTGAGACCGACCCCGAACCCCGGAACCCCAAGTTCGTCGAGACCCTAAATGTGTGAACCCTTTTCCCGAAACCCTATTTTATAATATAATAACAACTTAATGCATAATAATTGTCATACTCGCATGCATATCTGTGGTTGGGGGCCTTATGCCAATTCACCTAATAATTAAATATGGGGCCCATATGCGGGCAAATCTAGTCTCATATCGGCCTCATTTAAATTTGTGTAGCGAACCGATGCTATCTTCTGCCATGCTAAAACAACATTTAAATTGCGGGGGACCTAAACAACATGCACCATTTGACTAATTGTCGGGACCCCGGTTCCGCTTAACATGACCTAATTGCATCGCATCTTTGCCATGTCATACACCACGCATGCATCATGCCGATCTTCTACCGTTGTGTTAAATATTGCATCCGGTGTTCCTTCTAGTGTTTTGTTTCTTCGCGGATAAGGCCGTTGAGTTGATGTGAGCTTCGCCCCGATCTTCGGATGAACCCTTCGACAATGTTTTCAGGCGAGCATCTCCCCCTTTCTACCTATCTTACTTTTATAGTATTTATTTCCCTCCTGTTGATCTATTGCTATCTGTGTTGCGATGCTTTAGTTTCGCACTGTGATATACCGCAGCCCATATTGCCTTGGACACACCCTATTACCTGTTGTTTGGTAGATAGTTGGACTTATGGTAAAGTTGCTTGCTCAAGTCTTGAAGTGTCGTCATATGCCACGCTTGCGATGTATTGCCGCATGTTGATGTTGGAGATGATTCTAGTTTTACTTATCGTCCACTTTAATTTCTGTTTAACAACTAAAATTGAAATAAGCGAGGCATCGGTGGGTGATAGAAAATATTTGGTCCGAACGCCCACTTGTGTCCCGTAAGACCCCGAGTACTTGATACTGTTCCTTGATTTATCGCTATCCACATCCGGGAGGTATATGGGACCCCCCTGAGCCAGAGCTTGATTCAGTCTTATTTCTTAGGGCCACAAACTAGTTTGAGGTTTTATTTACGATCCTGTACTTATGCCATGCTACTTTCTGTATTTAAATTGTGCGAGGAGCACACTGTACTATTTAGGAATTGTGACCCGTTTACGTGGTATCGGCGATCCGTTTGGGGATCTCATGTTGTTCACCGCCCCACAAACCTTGGGTCCGTCTCGGAGCTAGCTTACTTCGTTGCGGGTAGACTACAAGGGGTGGCCCCCTGAAATATTTCTGAATCCTGTGATTGTTCAGTCGTGAAAGCCTCGTTGGGATTTGTTTTGGTTTTTCCGAGGTTGATCGAGCGTGTGTTGCTATTGGTGCACCCCGGCCGGGTAAAACTTTCTGAAAGCCGTGTCCGCGGATATGGACGACTTGGAGCACAGTATCTCGATCATAGACAGGCATAACTAAAGTTTACTGCTATAAATTTGACTTTATAATGACTAGTAAACAGCTTCACTATAATGGAATGGCTAATAATACTGCCCACAATTGCTTGTGTGAATTGTCGCTTGCGACCATTGTACCTGACTAGTAAATCTTGCAACTACAACGGAATGGCTGAATAAAAGTACCAACAACTGCTGGGTTTAAGGGTTATCTCATGCTCATTGTATCTGACTAGTAAGTGTTGCCACTATCATGGAATGGTTAACTAAAAGTGGCCACTGCTTATTTCATCAGGATGATTATCTATACTTGACTAGTAACTGCTGCAACGATAACCGAATAAGTAAAACTGCCAACCGTGTGAGTTCCTCGGTTGACTTCCTCGTTTGGTCTCGAGGGGGAAATACCAGGATGGGTTTGTTTGGTGTTAGCTTCAGGTTGGATCCGAATAGGTCTTTCTTACCCCTCTCTGATTGCCGCCAGTTGTATCGAGTCTCTATAGGTTGTTTAGTGCATGTCGCCGCCGCTCCACCATACCTATGTAGGCGAGGACCGCCGAATTCTAGCCTCGCTGTAATCGCCTCGATCGACGCTCCTTCTTTTTTTTTTGCCCTTTGTCGGCACCCTTTGTTTAAGCAGGTTTGAGATCGACGTCGTTAGCGTGGTTACCCTTCCCGCTTGGCCTGGGCAGAGTTATGGACGCCATTGGTTATTCTTCAGGGCTCTTAGCCCCATTTGCATCTTGTCCGTAGTCGGACGCTCTATCGTTTTCAAGGTGATTTGGATCTTTGTATATTGTATCTGTATTCTTGACTCATTGAGTCGCTGTTGTATATATCTGTTCTGTGGGTCCCATCGAGGACTGTTGTGTAATGTTATTACTTCGTTTTCCACCCGCACGAAAGTGCCTGGTGGGCACCTTTGAATCGTTTCTATGCGGGTTTGGCGAATTTTGCTCAAACTTGCATAGGTCCGATTCTGAGGGTGTTACAGAGCACAAACCTTAGCGCGGTCAGTGGGGGTCGTGGGAGGCTCACCGGGGCTCCGGCGATGGTTGGCGACGGGGGCGAACGACGAAGTCGACGACGGTGATTCTCCTGGTACCAGCAGCTTCTCCTGGGGCGGCTCCAATCAACGGCGCCTCTCCTCCTCTGCAGCGGTGAACTCCAGTGAAATTCTGGCGATGCGCTGCTCGCCTTGCTCCAGGAGTGAGTGGGGGGTATCAGCGAGAGGTGGGGAGTGAACTGGTGTGAATAAAACAAGCGGGGGAGGCCTCCTTTTATAGTGTGACGAGGGGATAGAAGGTTGCGGGTGGAGCTCATCATGGCCGACGGCACAGAGGGCTAATGGCATGGGATACGATAGGGGGAGGTGTTGTGCTCCCTGGCGAATCTTAAAGGCATGGTGGCGAGGCGTGGGGTGGTGTTGATCAGTCGGAACACGTCGACGCTCTCGGCGGGTCCGACGGCAGTTTTAATGGCGCACAACGTGCGTGGTCCGCGCGGCGACGAACGGGCATGTCTGCGGGGTTGCTGGGGCGGTGGTGATCACGTCTGCAAGCGGCGAGGGCGGCGCGTGGTCTGTGGGCTGGTGTCGATGACGGCACACTGGCGCGCTCTCGGCCCGCACGTATAGAGACTAGGCGCGTTCTTGGCGGGTGGTCCAGTGGCTGGCTGCGCTCGGGGCTTGGATAGGGAGTGGGGGTGTACGGTGCTGCGTGCTCCAGACAAGGTGGGTGGGCTAGTTCTTCCTCTAGCTCGCTGGCGACATTGGGGTTGGCAATTGGGCTCGACATGGTCACCATTAACGGCTATGCCAAGCTCACAATGGTGATAAGGATTGTTAATTGGGCTAGTTCATCTACTGAGAGTATAGAGTGAGCTAGAGAGGGAACAAGGTTGGCCAAGATCACTGCTCACTATAGTGTTTGTTGGTTTGTTTGATGCCAGCAAGGTGTTTGATAAAATGGCCGAAAGAAATTCAAATTTGAATTTTGGATTCAAACTTGGTGGGTTTGCTAGGCACATACTAGGGAGTCTCTGGTTAGTTGGATTAGTAAAAGGGCACTGGTTTGGTTGGGTTTTGAAAATGTTTGATCTTCACATATGATAAAGATTCAATTTTCACTTGTGATTTGAATGAGGTTGCCAAATGTTTCTGCAAGTTTGAAAGGTGGGCTTTGATTCATTTTTACTTGGTCTTTCAAGGGGTGAAAAGAATTGGAAAAGTTTCTGTTTGAAATCTTGGACTAGAAACACTCAAAGTGACCTAGTGAGCAAGATTGGCAAAAATGACCATTTGCTTTATTTGATTTGTTTTTGATTTTCTCTTGATTTGTTTCTGCATGGAATTGTTTTAGATGATGTTATTTTCATCTTTAAACCATTTCTTGCTATTTAGGTTAATCACACAAGTCCATTCATGCACTTATCAAATCATCACATACACACATGCATTCATATGATTTTAATTAATCAAAGTTTTTGTTAACCCTAATTTTAGTGATTAGAGTTTGATGATCATTGTTTCATATTTTTGGGATGTTAAATCCCCTCTCCTATAAAAGGAGCCCCCCTCCTCACTTCTCACTCATACCTCCTCGTGAAGGATCTCTCTCCCCCTCTAGTATTTATCCCCATGGTCTCAGACTAGCGAGATACATGTTCCCGGTGGCTATTCAGCAAGAAAGATTTGTGCTTCCGCTGCATTGCTGGAGCAAGGAGGCAGAGGTTGCTCGGTGCCTCGGACGTGTGTGCGAGCACGGATGCGTCGCTGATTTGCGGTGCTAGGACTTCCTCTCGATCTTGAGATCAGCAAGAGATCGTATACATCAACCACGAGTTTAACTCGTTAAGCTTTGTCGGTCTTCAAGGGTATGTTCTCTACGGATATACATCCACCCGTTGATTGTATTTAGTATATAGATCTTGGTACATAGTTGTTCCCATAATAGGAAATTTTTTGTTTTCTATGCTGCGAACCCTACAGTGGTATCAGAGCCGGATCTATGTGTAGATGCTTTGCACGGGTAGTACACACAATAGTATGTGGGCGATGATGATCATGTTATTGCTTCTCAGTTGTACTTTGGATATTGGTGGCATAGTGGGATGAAGCGGCCCGGACAAACTTTACATGTCCTTGCACATGAGACATGTTCCACGCTTGACATGCAACTAGTTTTGCATAAGTGGCTAGCGGGTGTCTGTCTCTCCTACTATAGTCAATATCTAATTTGCAACGAGTTGTCAACAATTTGGTTATCCTCGTTGTGGTTCATGTTCGTAGGTAAGAACGGTTCTATCTTCGAAAGCCCTAAACCACGTAAAACTTGCAATGGATAAATTAGAGGCGTCTAGTTTAGATTGTTGCTGGGCTAATGTTATGATATGGTGATGTTGTAAGTAGAAGTATGAGATGATACTCTTACAACACACATAACGTGTAATCTCCATAGACCTTGGACTTACACATAGAGGTATGATAGTGATCATACCACAATGCACATGATGGAGATCAAGTGCAAGAACGAGATCATTTCACTTATAAACATGTGATGTTTGTCGCATCTTATATTGCTTGTTTGGCGTTTTATTAGCATAATAAGATGATCCCTCATTTAGATATCAAGATAAGAATGTGTTCTTCCTTAAGTATGCACCGATTATGTTTCATCACTCCAAGACATCACGTGATGATCGGGCGTTCTTAGATCCACGATCATACTTCGGGTGTAAGACAGTGACACACGCGAATACTAAGATTCTTACTTGGCGAGCCTAGAATATACATACATGGCCTCGGAACACGGACCAAAAGGTTAAGCATGAGTCATATGGTAGATATGATGCCTATTTGATGCTCGCCTTTGAAGCTACACCGACTCACGTGATGATCGGAATTGGTGTAGTGGATTTGGTTCATGTAATCACCAAAAAGGCACGAGGGATGTCATTTTTGAGTGGGAGTTCATTCTTAATTTGGATTAGTTGAACTCAATCTATCATAAACTTAGTCTAAACTTTACATATTTTGTTGTAGATGGCACCACCTGCTTTTAATTTCAATGTGTTCATGGAGAAAGAGAAACTTTCAATGAACGGTAGCAACTTTACCGAATGGGCCATGAATATTAGGATTCTCCTCTCTGCTGCACAAAAGCAATATGTGCTAGCAGCACCGCTAGGCCCCCCACCGTTCGATGATGCCCCTGACGAGGAGAAGAATGTCTATCAGACTCGTCAGGAGGACCACAACTTAGTTCATTGCGGCGTATTGTATGGGCTAGAGCCAGAACTTCGAAAGCGTTTCGAAAACGGCAATGCATTTGATAAAATGGGTGAGTTGAAAATGATTTTCGACACACATGCTGCTGTAGAGAGCTACAATGCTTTAGAAAAGTTCTTTAGCTGCATGATGGAAGAGAACAGCTCCGTAAGTGAGCATGTACTCAAGATGTCGGGTTACGCCGATAAGCTTGTGTCCTTGGGAATAACGATTCCCATTGACTTAGGCATCCATCGTGTTCTGCAGTCTCTGCCACCTAGCTATAAGAGCTTCATGATGAACTATAATATGCAAGGCTGAAGAAGTCTCTCCCCGAGCTTCTGTCAATGCTTAAAACTGCAGAAGTGGATATCAAGAAAGAACATCAAGTGTTTATGATCAATAAGACCACTGGTTTTAAAAAAGAAAAGAAGGGAAAATGGAAGGGAAGTAAGGGTGGCAAGCCAGTTGCCATTCTTGAAAAAAAACCCGAGTTGGCCCTAAGTCTGATACCGAGTGCTATTATTGTAAGGGGACTGACCACCGGAAGCGCAACTGCCCCAAGTATTTGGTAGACAAGAAGGCCGGCAAGGCAAATAAAGGTATATATGATATACATGTTATTGATGTGTACTTGACTAGTACTCGTAGTAGCACCTGCGTATTTGATACCGGTTCAGTTGCTAATATTTGTAACTCGAATCAGGGGCTGCAGAACAAGCGACCGCTAGGAAGGGGTGAGGTCAAGATGTGTGTTGGCAATGGATCAAGTGTTGATGTGATCACCATCGGAATGCTACCTCTCCACTTACCGCCGGGATTAGTAATAAACTTGAATAATTGTTATCTGGTGCCAGCACTGAGCATGAACATTGTATCTGGATCATGTTTGATGTGAAGTGGTTATTCATTTAAATCTGAGAACAATGGTTGTTCTATTTATATGAATGAAATCTTTTATGGTCATGCACCGATGATGAATGATTTATTTCTGTTGGATCTCGATAATAGTGTTACACATATTCATAATGTTGATGCTAAAAGGATTAAACTTAATGATTCTATATCCGCATATATGTGGCACTGCCGTCTAGGTCATATTGGCGTTAAACGCATGAAGAAGATCCATTCGGATGGACTTTTGGAATCACTTGATTTTGAATCATTTGATACATGTGATCCATGCCTTATGGGCAAGATGACTAGAACGCCGTTTTCCGGTTCAATGGAACGGGCGACAGATTTATTGGAGATCATACATTCTGATGTATGTGGTCCAATGAGTGTGTCGGCGCGAGGCGGATATCATTATTTTGTTACTTTCACGGATGATTTGAGTAGATA
Organism: Avena longiglumis; assembly: GCA_030063025.1. Classification (NCBI taxonomy): domain Eukaryota; kingdom Viridiplantae; phylum Streptophyta; class Magnoliopsida; order Poales; family Poaceae; genus Avena; species Avena longiglumis. The sequence continues at coordinate 329,684,782 of CP125975.1, forward strand.
TGGTTATATCTACTTGATGAAACACAAGTCTGAATCCTTTGAAAAGTTCAAGGAATTTCAGAGTGAAGTAGAAAATCATCATAATAGAAAGATCAAATTTCTACGGTCCGACCGTGGAGGTGAGTATCTAAGTTACGAGTTTATCACTTATATGTAAGAGTGTGGAATTGTTTCACAACTCACACCTACCAGAACACCACATCAAAATGGTGTGTCGGAACATCGTAATCATACTTATTGGATATGGTTCGATCTATGATGTCTCTGACAGACTTGCCACTGTCATTTTGGAGTTATGCACTAGAAACGGCTACATTCACTTTAAATCGGGCACCATCTAAATCCGTTGAAAAGACACCGTATGAATTGTGGTTTGGAAACAAACCTAAGCTGTCATTTCTTAAAGTTTAGGGATGCGATGTTTATGTGAAGAAACTTCAACCGGATAAACTCGAACCCAAAGCGGAAAAATGCGTCTTCATAGGATACCCTAAGGGAACTATTGGGTATTCCTTCTATCACAGATCCGAGGGCAAGGTTTTTATTGCCAAGAATGGATCCTTTCTAGAGAAATAGTTTCTCGCGAAAGGTGTGGGTAGTCGGAAGGTAGAACTCGAAGAGGTTATCGAACCTTCTCTTCATAATATGGCAAGTAGCATAGCGCCGGAAGTCGTTCCGGAGTTGGCTTAACCAATTGAAGAGGTAACTAATGAAAATGATCATGAAACTCCGAAAGAGAGTACTACCAAATCTCGCAGGTCCAGCAGGACGCGTGCAACTCCCGAGCTGTACGAAAACCCTGTTATGAATTTCATGGTTGATGAAATTGATGACCCTGCAATGTATGAAGAAGCGATGATGAGCCCGGATTCCAACAAATGGTTAGAAGCCATGAAATACGAGATGGAATCCATGTATGAAAACCAATTTTGGAACTTGGTGGACTTACCTCACGACCAAAAGGCCGTGGAGAGTAAATGGATTTTCAAAAGGAAAACTGGTGCTGATGGTAATATGACTGTCTATAAAGCTCGACTTGTCACAAAGGGATTTCGACAAATTCAAGGAGTTGACTACGATGACACATTCTCTCCCATAGCGATGCTAAAGTCAGTTAGGATTATGTTAGCAATTGCTGCATATTTCGATTATGAGATATGGCAGATGGATGTCAAAACCGCGTTCCTCAATGGAAATATTGAGGAAGAGTTGTATATGATACAACCAAAAAGTTTTGTCGATCCTAAGGATGCTAACAAGGCGTGCAAGATTCAGCGATCCATCTATGGACTGAAGCAAGCATCCGGGAGTTGGAATATCCGCTTTGATGAGGTGATCAAAGATTTTGGATTTGTCCAAACTTATGGAGAGGCTTGTATTTACAAGAAAGTGAGTGGGAGCAATGTGGCATTTCTGATATTATATGTGGATGACATATTATTGATCGGAAATGATATAGATCTTTTAAATAGTGTTAAAAGTTATCTAAACAGCAAATTTTTAGTGAAGGACCTAGGTGAAGTGTCATACATATTAGGCATAAAGATCTATAGAGATAGATCTAGGCACCTAATAGGGCTATCGCAAAGTACATACCTTGATAAGATTTTAAAAAAGTTTAAAATGGAAGGAAGTAAGAAGGGGTTCTTACCTATGTTGCAAGGAAAGACATTGAGTAAGACTCAAAGTCCGGCTACGGCGAAAGAAAGAGAGATAATGGACAAAGTCCCATATGCTTCAGCCATAGGATCTATAATATACGCCATGCTATGTACAAGACTGGATGTGGCACAATGCTATTAGTTTGACTAGTAGGTACCAATCTGATCCAGGTTCGGAACACTAGATAGCGGTCAAGAATATCCTTAAGTACTTTCAAAGAACTAAGGATATGTTTCTTGTGTACGGAGGTGAAGAAGAGCTCGTCGCTAAGTGTAATGTCGATGCTAGCTTTGACACCGATCCGAATGACTCTAAGTCTCAATCCGGATACGTATTTCTCATGAATGGTGGAGCGGTTAGTTGGAGGAATTCCAAACAACCCGTGGTGGCGGGATCAACAACGGAGGCCAAATATGTTGCTGCTTCGGAAGCGGCTCAGGAAGCGGTTTGGATGAAGGAGTTCATATCCGAACTAGGTGTGGTTGCGAGTGCGTTGGAACCAATGGTGATCTATTGTGACAACAATGGTTCCATTGCCAATGCCAAAGAACCAAGGTCTCACAAGAATTCCAAGCATATTAAGCGCCGGTTTCACTACATTCGCGAGCATGTCAAGGATGGAGATATAAAGATTTGTAAAGTACACACGGATCTCAATGTAGCAGATCCCTTGACTAAAACTCTCCCTAGAGCAAAACATGATCAACACCAGAACTCCATGGGTGTTAGATTTATCACTATGTAACTAGATTATTGTCTCTAGTGCAAGTGGGATACTGAAGGGAATATGCCTTGAGAGGCAATAATAAAGTGGTTATTATGTATATTCCAAGTATATGATAGATGTTTATTTTACATGCTATAATTATATTAATACGGAAACATTAATACATGTGTGTTTAATAAACAAACAGAAAGTTCCTAGTTATGCCTCTCTCATAAACTAGCTCGTTGATTAACAAGATGATCAAAGTTTCCTGATCATGGACATTAGATGTTATTAATAACGAGGTCACAACATTAGTTTAATGGTGTGATAAACATTCATCCGAAGTATATCATTATGATCAAAGTCATTGATTTTATATTGCTATAACATCATACGAAGCGATCCTAATCCTTAGACCATGAGATCATGTCAATCACTAACACCAGAAGAGTATCTTGATAACGTCAAACATCACACCGTAACAGGGTGATTATAAAGATGGGTTCAGTACTAATAAAGTGTTATGTTGAGTCCCATGGATCGAGACTGGAATTTATTCATCCCGATGATGGATAGATATGCTCTGGGCCCTCTCGGTGATATCACATTGGTTAGCTTGCAAGCAAGTGATTTGATCGCTAGAATATTATATCACGGGAACGAGAAAAGAGTGCATGTCAGTAACGAGATCAAAATAGGTATGGAGATACCGATGATTGAATCTCGGACATGTAATATATCGCGAAACAAAGGGATTAGGATACTAGCATAAAAGGTTCTCGCGATCACAAGAAAGTCATCGTTGAATGTGTGGGAGTCAGTATGGACCTCTAGGTCCCACTTATGATTTTTGATTTGAGAGGGGTCTCGATCATGTCCGCATTATTCGCGAACCGTAGGGTGACACACTTAAGAGACACCGACGTCCATTTGGAGCAAAAGTTTCATGCCGGAAAGAATAACAAGCACAGGAATTTATTTCACTAGATACCGAAACAGGTTTTCGGGTGAAATTGCAGAAAGTGTTTTTTTGCATGTGAAATGAAATACTAGCAAGGGGTTATATGTGAATGTTTGTCATTAAAGTAATTTAAAAAATTCTGAATAAATAAAAAGAGTTTTATTTAATGAGAGTTTGCATTAAATTTGGTAGAAATTTAACGGGAATTTGAGTGGGTTTTTGAGTGGAGGGAATTGAAAGGGATTTTTGTGAGTGGAGTGTCCACCCACATGAATGAGGGGAGGGCAAGGGGGCAGACCCCATGCGCCAGCCACCCCCTTGGGGTTCCCCCCTCTCCTATAAAAGGAGCCCCCTCCTCACTTCTCACTCACACCTCCTCGTGAAGGATCTCTCTCCCCCTATAGTATTTATCCACCATGGTCTTGGACTAGCGAGATAGATGTTCCCGGTGGCTATTCGGAAAGAAAGAGTTGTGCTTCTGCTGCATCGCTGGAGCGAGGAGGCGGAGGTTGCTCGGTGCCTTGGACGTGTGTGCGAGCACGGATGTGCCGCTGATTTGCGGTGCTAGGACTTCCTCTCGATCGGCAAAAGATCGTCTACATCAACCACGAGTTTAACTCGTTAAACTTTGTCGGTATTCAAGGGTATGTTCTCTACAGATATACATCCGCCCGTTGATTGTATCTAGTAGATAGATCTTGGTACATAGTTGTTCCCATCGTAGGAATTTTTTTGTTTTCTATGTTGTGAACCCTACAGTGATCCCCAGCAAGCTGACAAAAGTTTGGTGTTACCTTGAGAAGGCGCCAGCGGTGGTCGAGTACATGTCGCAGTCGGTGTTTCGCCGCGACTGCGCTGAGTCTTGAGCTCGTGCATTTCCCAGGCGACTTCGACCTCGACGACGTCACTAGCGGGTACCCGTCTGCGACCGGCTCGGTGGAAATCTCTGAGGTCTTGAAGTTGAATATGAAGGCGGCCACGTACTCCGAGTGGGTGCTCAAGATGGGCGATCTGCTGCCGTACCAGGAGACGTGGTGGCGCCGAACAACCGCGAGCCGGCGCACCGTGACCTCAAGTCAGAGTAGCAATTCCGGTCGGCGATGGCGAAGATCCTGACGATGTACCCGGCAAATCCGTGGGTACCCTTCATCCGGGTCCGCGTCAAGGGCAACGCGTCGACTTCGAAGCCTACTGAATAAATGATTGCTAATTAGTATACATAAATATGTATGCATTCTTGCCTGCGAACAACATATTTGCTGCTAAGGAAATGAGAATTTGTTGGGTCAGTTTGACTTGATTTGTAATTTGTTTGTTGAGCGAGTCCCCGAGCGCCTCTGCCCTTTAATAGGTTTTACCTCGCGTTTTTGTATGTTTGGTTGTTTTAGACTATTAGTTAGTTAAGGTAGACTCGTCGTGTCTTGGAGAGCCCGTCGCTTAGCGACCCCAAGGGGTGCTATACACTTAGACGTTCTCCCGGACGTGAACATGGTCGGTTGGGCGAGTCCCCGATCGTGGTACTTAGCCGTTCTAGTCGCAAGCCCAAGGTAGGTGAGGACGGGGCACGTTGTGTGTGGCACGTCGCTCCACCTGGCTCGGAGATCCAGTCGCGTGTCGATTCCAGGGTGCACTCTCGTACTTGGTGTGTTCCCTAGCTGCGTGGGTTTAGAATTGGGCGAGTCCCCGAGTGTGGTACTTAACCATTTGAGTCGCTACACCGAGGATGTGGAGGACCGGTTGCTATATGAAGTGTGTTCGATCGTGTTGGCCCGGCAGGCCAGTCGAGCAGGGCGACTCCGATGGGGGCTCCGGGTTGGTGTTTTTGTGGACGACGCAGGGCCCGAATTCCTTCGGTGCCCTTGCGCCGCTCTACTTAGCCGTGCCGGTCGCGCAACCAAGGGTTGACTTCTGTGAGTAGCGTTAAGATATAGTTATGAGTGCGATTGGCACAAGACTTGGAGAGTAAGAACAATTTGTGCGAGTCGGATGTATTTTATTGCATGAAGGGGGAAATACAGGTCAGAGTTCTACGTGTAGAACTTCCTTTGGAGATTTACATTCCACAGTCGCTTTACGTCGAGCTGTTCGTCGCCTCGAATGTCGATAATGTAGTAGGTGTCCTTGCCAAGGACTCGCCCTATGGAGAATGGTCCCTCCCATGGGACAGAGAGCTTGTGCATTCCCTTCTTGTCATGGATCAGTCACAGGACCAGGTCGCCCTCCTAGAAGGTGCGAGTCTAAACTCGGCGGTTGTGGTAGCAGCAAAGCTCCTGCTAATAGATGGCCGTGCGGGAGCGGGTTAAGTCGCGTGCTTCGTTGAGCTGATCAACCCCGTGGGGCGTGCGAGCTTGTTCTCGGCCTCCACGTAGTTGACGACCCAGGGCGAGTCGTGCTCCAGGTCAGTCGGCATGACGACTTCGGCGCCATATACCATGAAGAAGGGCGTGAACCCTATCGACCGGTTGATGGAGGTGCGGATGCACCATATGATAGAGGGGAGCTATTCGACCCAGCATCCCGGAGTTCGCTCGAGGGGAACTTACAGCCGCGGCTTGAGGCCATGGAGGATGCTTTGGTTGGCACGCTTCGCCTGGCCATTGGACTCCGGGTGGGCGACTGAGGCGAGGTCGAGCCGTATGTTGTGCTCTTCGCAGAATTCGGCCATGGCACCCTTGGCGAAGTTGGTGCCGTTGTCCGTGATAATTCTGTGCGGGAATCGTAGCGGTAGATGAGCTCGTGGAGGAATTTGGCCGCGGTCTTCCTGTCGCACTTCTAGACTGGCTTGGCTTCGACCCACTTGGTGAATGTCGACTGCAACTAGAAGATGGGTTTAGCCGGAGGGGTCCTTCTTGAAGGGGCCCACCATGTCCATGCCCCATATGGCGAATGGCCTGGTGATGGGGATCGTCTTGAGCACCGAGCTGGGGACGTGTGTCTTGTTGGCGTACTTCTGGCACCCGACTCAGCGTTGGACGATGTAGACGGCATCGACGTGCGCAGTGAGCTAGTAGAAGCCGTGTTGCATGGCCTTGGCGACCAGGGACCAGGCGCCGGCGTGGTGGCCGCAGTCGCCAGCATGGATGTCTTGGAGGATCTTGCGTCCTTCCCCAGGTTGCACGCAGCATTGGAACACGCCTGTTACGCTGCGCTTGTGGAGCTCGTAGTTGATGATGATGAAGGATTTGCATCGACGCATGATCATGCGGGCTTCCGTCTCGTCCGCTGGCAGGGTCCCGCTCTCAAGGTATGCGAGGTATGGCGCGGTCCATTCGCTTGGTTCTGCGACCATGGTGACCAGGGCAGGCTCTGGCTGGAGCGGTATCCCGAGGTCGATCTCCTTTGGAGGAGAGACGGAAGGCTTGTGTATTGTGTCGAGGAAGACGCCCGCGAATGGGGTTTGCCGAGCTGACCTGATGCGGGAGAGGGCGTCGGCCTCCTCTTTCTTGCGCATGTAGATCCACTCGACGTAGTAGCCGGCTAAGTGGCCCCCCAGCTGGTCCACTGCTTGGCGGTATGCCGCCATGGTGGGGGACATGGTGTCGTAGGTATCGGCGACTTGCGCGGCGATGAGGTTGGAGTCGCCATAGCACCACAGGCGATTGGCATTCATCTCCTTGGCGGCTCGCATGCCATGAAGGAGGGCCTCGTACTCGACCATGTTGTTGGTGCAGGGGTGAAGTCGAGGTACAGCACATAGCGGAGCTTGTTGCCCTTGGGCGAGGTCAGTATGATTCCTACCCCTGCGCCGTATGCGTTCTTGGATCCGTCGAAGTGGAGAGACCAGTAGTGGAGGTATGGCAGCTTCTATGGCTGCTATGCCTCTTCCCAGTCGGCAAGGAAATCCGCTAGAGCCTGCAACTTGATCGCCTTGCGCTTCTCGCACTTGATATTGTGGATGCCGATTTCGAAGGCCCACTTGGTGACCCGCCCGATCGCCTCGCGGTTGTGGATGATGTCCTGCAGTGGCACGGAGGATACGACCGTGATTGGGTGCTCCTGGAAGTAGTGCGTTAGCCGTCACTGGGCTCGGAAGACCGTGTAGACCAGTTTCTGGTATTGCGGGTAGCGCTATTGTGAGTCCAGCTGATGTAGTAGACCGGGAGCTATACGGGGCGCTCCTTGACCTCCTCTGGTCGCTCGACGACCATGACAGCATTGACGACTCGCTCGGATGTCGCGACATAGACGAGCATCGCCTCCTTGTCGACGGGGGCAGCGAGTAGCGGTGCAGCGAATAGCACTTATTTGAGTGCGTTGAGCGCGTCGTCCTCCTCCTTGTCCCATTGGAACATGAGGTTCTTGTGCATCAGGCGATAGAGAGGCATTGCCTTCTCGCCTAGCCGGGGGATGAAGCGACTGAGAGCCGCGACTCACCTGGCCAGCTTCTGGACGTCGCGGAGGTACTCGGGTTTTCTGAGCCGTGCAATTCTGTTGATCTTGGTGGAGTTCGCCTCGATGCCTCGCTTGGAGACTACGTACCTCAGTAGTTGTCCAGTGGGTACGCCAAAGGTGCACTTCCCTGGGTTGATCTTGATCTTGTACCTCCGCAAATTTGCGAAGGTCTCGGCCAGGTCGGCGAGTAGGTCACTCTGGCGATTGGACTTGACCACCATGTTGTCGATATAGACGTGCATGTTGCGGCCAATTTGGCTCGCGAGGCACTCCTGCATGCACCACTGGTAGGTCGCGCCGGCGTTCTTGAGGCTAAACATCATGGCGGTGTAGAAGTAGGCGCCGAATGGCGTGATGAACGCCGTCTTCTCCTCATCCTCGACAGCCATCTTGATTTGATTATACCCAGAGTACGTGTCGAGGAAGCATAGGGACTCCGAGCCTGTAGTCGAATCGATAATCTGATTGATGCGTGGGAGGACGAACTGCTCCTTTGGGCAGGGGTTGTTGAGTTTGGTGTAGTCAATACATATCCTCCAGGTCTTGTTCTTCTTCATGACCAGGACTGGGTTTGCCAGCCACTTGGAGTACTTGATTGGCCAGATGAAGCCTGCAGCGAGTAGGAGCTGAACTTCTTCGGCGATTGCTCGGCGGCGCTCTTCATTGAAGGGCCATAGCGACTTCTTGACATGTCGCACTTTCGGAGTTTGTGCTCGGTGAGTTCCCTCAAGACACTTGGCATGTTAGATGGCTTCCAAGCGAAGATGTCGTGATTCTTACGGAGGAAATCGACGAGTACGCTTTCCTATGCGGGGCTCATGCCCGCCTCGATGATGACCGTCTGGCTAGAGTCGCCTGGGACCAGCTCGATGGTGCGAGTGTGCGTCGTGGGCTCGAATGCGGTCGACCCGGCGTTCTCCGCGTTGGGCTTCTTCAGGATTGTGGGGTCGTCTTTGTCAACCCCGCTCGTGTATCTGGCGAGCTCCTCTGTGTGGTTGGCTTCTGTGGCGATGACGGTGTCAGCGAGCTGTGTGCCTTTTTCCTCGCACTCGATGACCATGTCGGGGTTGCCGTGAATGGTGATGATGCCGCATGGTCCTGAGAGCTTTATCATGTTGTATGCATAGTGCGGTGCCTCCATAAACTTGGTGAATGCTTGTCTCCCCAAGACGCAGTGGTAGGGGTTGTTGAAGTTCATCAGCTCGAAGACGATCCGCTCGGTGTGGAAGTTAGCTGGTGTGCCGAAGGTGACTAGGAGCGTCACCTTGCCGATCGGGTATGCTTTCTGACCGGGGACGATGTCGTGGAAGGTGGTGAGAGTCGACTCGATCATCAACTGCGGCAGCCGCAGTCACCTGAATGTGTCCAAGTAGAGGATATTGATGGAACTCCCGCTGTCCATCAACATCTTGGGGAGCCAGTATTCGCCCACTTTGGGCTTAACTACCAGGGCGACTCGCCCGGGGTACTCGATCCGTGGCAAGTGGTCCTCGCGGCTCCAAGTGATGCACTGCTCGGACCAGTTGAGGAAGCGAGGGACGTAGACCTAGGACACTGCATTGATGGCGACGGCGCGGGCGAGGAACTTCTTCTCGCGCTTGGTGCCGAGCCCGGTGAAGGTGTGTAGCATGCCATTGTTGTTGTCGAATGCCCTGCCATTTGGCAGGTTGTTGTTCGGGTCCTCCCTTGCTCGCCATGCCTTCTCGATCTCCTGCAGAGAGTGGCAGTCGGCGGCTGTATGTGTTGTGGGTTTCCCCTCCCTTTTGTGGAACACACAGGGTTGGTTGAGGAGAGCTATGGGGTCAAATTTCGGCCTCGCCTGGTAGTTTCCACTGTCGCGGTGTTGTCCTCCGTCGCGGCGAAAGCTTTTGAGGTCGCGTGGCGCGTAGTCGGCATTGGTGACGAAGTCGACTCGCCCATCACCGTGGCACTTGCCAGTGAGGCGAGTGTTGCTGTAGCGCAGTTCGCGCTGCCTACCGTTGTCATGGCCGCTTGGGCGACGACTCCCACCCGACTCGTCATCGGTTTCCTGGTTCGGATCTTCCTCTACATATCGTTTGGCAATCTCGAGGAGGTCGGGGAAGTTATCGAGCATCTTGTATACCCTCTTGATATTGGCGACCAGTGGCTCGCATCGGCACGAGTTCTTGAAACAGTGGATCGCCGTGTCCGGGTGGATGCCGACAGCGTTGATCCACAGGTCTTGCCACCGTTCGACCTAGTTGCGGGTCGACTCACGGGGTCCCTAGACGCATCGCTCCAGGTCCTCGATGGTGGTGGCACGGGTGTAGGAGCCCTCGAAGTGCCTGACAAAGTCCTCGCGTATGTCCTCCCAGGAGTCGATTCTGTCTGGGGGAGGGTGTTGATCCACTGCCGAGTCGCTCCCGCCATCATCAGGGGGAGGTAGTGAGTGACGAGGAGGTTGGTGTGGCTGGCGGTTTCCATCGCCATGAGGTATTTTTCCAGCCACATGGTTGGATTGTACGTGGGGTCGTACTTCTCGATCTCCTTCGGCGCTTTGAAGTTGGTCGGGTATTTCTCGCCTCAAATCATTGGTCCGAAGCACTGGGGGCCGACTCGACTGAGAGAGCCTCTTGGCTCACCATCGACGCGGTTGTTGAGGGTGTGCCTCAAGTCGTTGGGCTGGCATGCGCGCCAGGTTTGGTTGTTGATGATGTGAGTCCGCGCGTTGATCGGCTGCCCATTGGTGGTGACCGTGTTGTTCAGCGGTCGCGGTTCGTTGGTGGAGTGCGCTGGGTGTGCGACCCGTGGTTGGTCCTGCGGGGTCTCGCGTGGCGGGCAGTTCATGGTGTTGGCCATCACTGGGTGGCCGCTCGAGGCCGCCTTGCTTCCGAAGGAGCGGGAGTACATTCGTCCCCGCGAGTCGGCTCCTGCGACTTGCTGCTCGACGGCCTTGGCGAGTAGGGCCTGGGCGTACTTGATTTGTAGCGCGCCTTCCCTTGCGACGTTGAGGTTGGCGACTGTTGCCTGCCCCCCGATGACGTTGTCCATCGGGGTGGAGTACAACGAGAGGCCGTTCGCGTCCCTCTCTTGCAGAGAGATGAGGACTCTCGGCTGGTTGGGAGGGGGCGTGCAGCCGGGTGGCGGTGGTGGGTCTCCGCTTGCTGGCGCTCCTAGTGGCGGGCGGGCGCTGAATCCTGGCGGTATGTTCTTGCAGATCACGCGCTCGGCCATGCGAGCGGGATCGTTGTCTTCATCTAAGTTCAGGGCGCGGCCCTGATCGGTAGGGTTCAGGCGCTTCCTGATGCGGCGCTGGTGATAGAGCGATAGCTCCTGCAACGTTGCCTGCTCGAGGCGAAACTTTTCGCACTCGGCTTGCTCTTTGCACACCGCCTCCTCCAGGCGCTGGTGAGCTTCCTCGACCTCCGTTGTTGTCGCAGTCCGCGGGATCGGAGTGGAGAAGGGGTCTGGCAGGGCGCTCATGCCGCTCACCATGTAGGTTGCGACGAAGTGACTAGATCCAGCGTGGAGGTCGCCAGAATTCTCTGACCCAGAGTCGAAGTCGAAGATCCCGAGGATGGACGGATCCTCGAAATCTCCGACGTTGCAGACTCACGTGATGGAACCTTCTGGTGAAGCAGCAATGATGGATCCAACGACCGAGGCTGGGGTCACCGAGTCGGCGTCGTTGTGGAGGGCCACGTCATCCGCGGCCATGTCGGTCTCGACCACGTCGCCGTTGGCCGAGTTGTACTCGAAGGCGAGGTAGTGGATGGTGCAGACTTGGCTCTCAGAGAGCCGATCGCGTGGCGGAGACTCGCTGATGAGCGCCGAGTCTTCAGATACGATGACGTCCGTGAAGCCGACGAAGAGGTTGATGGAGCCGACCGGCATGATGACGCTGTGCGTCACCGGGCGTGACGTCGGGACGTAGCTTCTGGGCAAGATCTGAAGGATCTCGTCATACGTGATTATGCGACCGGTGGAAATCGATCGGTTGATTGGAAGGTAGGCTCTCGCCACAGAACTCAGGCCTGACCGGCCATTCCCCACGGTGGGCGCCACGGTCATGAGAATGGCCACGGTAGATGTTGCGATTGGCAGCGAGTAGTAGAATGAGGGTAAAGGGCGGCCAGCCATCTGCAGTGTGAGATAAGGGCAGAGACACAAGGTTTTACCCAGGTTCGGCCCCCCGAAGGGTAAATACCTACTCCTGCTAGATTGTATTATCGAGAGATTACAGTGGTGGCGAGCTCGGCGGCTAGGCAGCGAGTCGATGGGGTGTATGATGGAACGTGAGTACTAGAGCACCCAAGGGAGGCTTATATAGAGGTACTTAGCTAGGGTTTACAGCTCTACAACCGAGTGGGATAAGGACTCGGAGGGTTTGACCTAATCCTACTAGGCCTAGCTACGCTTCTGAGCCTTCATCTTCCAGTCGCCTGGCTCCTCCTTGGGTCGCGATCCAGTCGCCATCCTGCAGGCCCACTCGATGGAAGTAAGATCCAGTAGGGAACGTCCTGCTGGGTACACCCCACTCAGCATATCCCCATCAATGATTAAATGAAGTTCCATAAACAGAAAAATCATCCATGAAAACTTCCATATTACTTTCAACATAGTCGACAAATATAGCAGTCATGCATCTCTGAAAGGTAGGTAGGGCATTTCAAAGACCAAAAGGCATACATTGATAAGCATATAACTGATAAGGACAAGTGAAGGTTGTTTTGAGTTGATCATCAGGGTGGTCAGCAATTTGGGAAAACCGGAGTAACCATCTAGATAACAAAAATGAGAATACATAACAAGTCTTTCTAAAGTTTGATATATAAACGATAAAGGGTAGTGATCCTTTCTTGACTCCTTATTTAATTTTCTATAACCAATGCACATCCTATGACCAATTACAGTTCTAGTTGGTACCGGTTCATTATGTTCGTTTTGAATAACGGTAAACTTGCCTTTCTTAGGAACAAAATGAACAGGGCTTACCCAATCACTCTCCTCTACATAAAAAATAATTCCTGCATCTAATAAGCGTACTACGCCCTTTCTCACCTCTTCTTTCATGCGGGGTTTCAATCATCTCCGGAAATCTGCAACGGGTTGAGATCCTTCTTCCATAAATATTCTATGAGTGGCTAACTGGCTATCAAGGGACTAATCCCCTTCAAGTCACTCATCGAATACCCAAGAGCATTCATATGCATTCTGAGAACCATCATCAAGTTTTCCTCCTCTTTTTCTGAAAGGTTAGAACTTATAATAATAGGAAAATTATTGTTGGCTTCATCAAGAAACCTATATTTTTATTGTTGGCTTCATCAAGAAACCTATATTTTAATTCCTTGGGTAAGGTTTTAAGTGTAGGAGGTGGAGGTGCCTCGTCTCCTTTTCTTATAGGTTCTTTATAATTTTGATTTATCTCAGAATCCACCACGGGTGTAGAGTCAAGATAATAATCTATTTCAATTTTATCCATATCTTGAGGCATATCATCGTTAGCAACTAAACTCCTAACCAAATCATCATCGGGAGTTTTAATGACTATAGAGGGAAGATTAATCATATTACCTTCTTCCTATTGCCCAAACTCATATTCATCTAAATCATCAATAGCAGGTTTATGTTGGAATTCCGAGAAGTGAAATTACATTTTCTCTTCACCGAGCTTGAGGGATACCATCTCTTTCTTGCAATCAATTTTTGCTCCTACAGTGTTCAAGAAAGTTCTTCCAAAAATAATCGGTCAATACACATCAGTAGGTATGTCTAAAAGTAAAAAAAATCAATAGGATACTTGTAGGGTCCAATACAAATTGGAACATCTCTAATTACTCCCATAGGAACTCTGAGTGTTTTATCCGCAAGTATTATTGTCATATCGATATCTTCTAATTCGGCTGGGGCTAATTATTTTTGGATTTTCAAATAACAATTAAAGGGGATTACACTAACTGTTGTTCCTATATCACAGAGTCCATAATAAGAAGACCCACCAAAAGTGCAAGGGAGAGTAGATTTACCAACTTCTTTAGCTTTTACCTTTCCTTCAACAAATTGTGAAGCTTTGATATCTAGCTCTATTATGTTGTAATGTGCAAACATAGTTAAAATATATATTTTCTTTGGTCCCCGGGTCTCGTCCCTACTTACCTCATTAGCCTTTCTTGCTTGTGTCTCTTCTTCTAGCATTTTGATAAACATTCTTTATTCCTCAAGTTGGTCTGTGAGTTGCTGGGCCATAATATGTTTCCTTGCAGTCCTTTGGAAAGGAAGGGGTTCAACATATGGATGGAAATATTTCTTGTTGAGTCGGATATCAAAAGAATTTCTTGTACTTCTAGAGAATATCTGAGAGAGATTTAGTCATCTTGAGGAAAACTTCAGCAGAACGACGATGATAACTTGCCAAACAAGGAAAAACTCCGAAGTTGGTTGAAATATGATGATGGGTGAAGATTAACAATTGTTGTTGATGATTCCCGGATTGTAGAAATGTTTTTAGCAAAAGGACATGGTCGATATAGGTGAGTTTAGAAGGTCAGGATTTACACTTTCAGAACTTTACACAGATGTGGTGTTCTCGATCTTGATAGGATGAAATGAGTTTGTTCTTCATGTTCTTCCATTGATATAGAATTGGCGAGAATGTCGTCAAGATATACCACCACGAAATATCAACATAAAGAGCAAGTATTGGTGTTCAGAAAGATGCATTAAAATAATAGATTATTTGGGCCTTCAGATAAGAAAAGGGATACTGACTTGTTCACCTTGTTAATCGGATCAACAGTTGAAAGAGGATAGATTTGGATAAGAATCGATGATAACTCATATATTTAAGCAAAGTTATTGGGTTGGGGAGTTCTGGAGCTTGGATATAGACGTCTAGGGTTAGCTTGGAGATAAACTTTGACGAAACTACCCCTGGATATTTCCGTGGAGCAGCTGGGATTTGTGGGGGCATCTAGGTCATTTTTTGTCTAGTCAGGAGGCAGGATCAGTTGGATTTGGATCGTCGGATGTGGATAGACGGCTGAGATAGGCTTTTGCAGAGTGATCCGTGTGTAGGTTGATGCTTTGTTTTGATTGGCTGGCTCTATGCTGTGGGGCGAAGATGTTTCTTTAGGTCACATTGACGGTATACTTTATGATAATGTGTCCATATTATGCACACATATGTATCATGGGATGGCGAACAATGTTGCAGGAGGAAGTTTTCCTTTTCGATGCACGGAAAACCCATTTTCCATTTTCCGAGCGCAAAAAATGGGGCGTTTTGTGAAGCAACCACCAAATGACAGTTTTAGAATGGTACCACCACAGTTTTAAAAAATATTAGACCACCTTACATGGACAATGTCCCAACCGGGGTATCTCAAACCTTTCCGTTCATCCCTAGCAAAAAAGACAAATTCCTGCCGAATCGGTAGGAAGTGGGTCCGGTTTGAACTACAGGTACATGATCCGATGCTCATGATTTTTGGAAAAAAATCATTTTTGGACTCACAATATGCTATTTATTCAGAGATCCAATGCAAGTTTAGCGAGGCTCAGCCCCTAGCTAAGAACCTTCGTGTCCGCCATTTTAATCATAGTTTGAAATAGGCATAAGAAATTCAAAAACGGTCCGATCAATGCAAATCCTTCACGTGGTGTCTTATTATATACATAGTTGCAAGGAAAAGTACCAAAATTGGTATATTACAAGTGTCTCAAAAAAACCTTCTCTGAAATGACCTATCATGTTCGAGGTTTCATGGCTTTCGGGCCAAACGACCAATGTTATGGCCAGAATCGCGGCATAGTTTGTGATAATGTTCCCATATTGCGCACCCATATGTATCATGGGATGGCTAACAATGTTGTAGGAAGAAGTTTTCCTTTTCGTCGCACAAAAAATCCATTTTCCATTTTCCGAGCGCAAAAAACTATCCGTTTTGTGAAGCAACCACCAAATGAAAGTTTCAAAATGCTACCATCCCATTTTTTAAAAATAATAGGCCACCTTACATGGAAAAATGTCCCAACCGAGGTATCTCAAACATTTTCGTCCATCCCTGGCAAAAAAGACAAATTCCTGCCGAATCGGTAGGAAGTGGATCCGATTTGAACTACAGGTACATGATCGGATGCCCATTATTTTTTGAAAAAAAAATGAGTTTTAGACTCACAATATCATGTATCTTCAGAGATACAATGCAAGTTTAGCGAGGCTCAGCCCCTAGCTAAGAACCTTCGTGTCCGCCGTTTTGACCATAGTTTGAAACGGGCATAAAAAATTCAAAAACGGTCTGATCAATGCAAATTGTAACACCGGTCTTGGTAGCACCTCTTTTGCACCATTTATTTGTCAAATCCCAGTTATTGGTTGTTATAATAAAACAACTACGCAATTGTAACACCAGATGCTCCATGGCGTGGTGGTTGCCCACAAGCGGGCTAGTGAGCTAGGTCCCTAGTTCGATCCCCCTCATCTCCTTTTTTGACATTATTATTTTCCAAAGAGGTTTAGATATATATTGACAACTAGATATATACATATATAAATATTGACACATACACATGCCACATAAGCATAATTATTGAGGTGGCCAAATAGTTAATTTAATATATATTATTTTAGACAATATGACGATTTAAATTAGTCATAATGGGGTATAAATAAGACTCTAAGCTGTATCGTGTAGGTTATGACAATTTCATGTGATGAAATTACAACGATTTTGACACAAATCATCGTAATTATATAGGATTTTGACCTCTCCAAACATCGTATGACCATATTGTGCGAAATTATCATAAATCTATGACGATTTCATTCCTCGTCACTATGAGAAGGTCACAAGTTAACACATTTCTTGTAGTGTCTCCCAGTCATTCGGCATGCAGGAGGATCTCACAAGGCTCCGAGAGGTGACAGACAACGGGGCACCCCCAGTCTCAAGGCAAAACGCACATGACATGTCGTTCGACTCAACAGTCAACACGAAGAAGGTGCAGGTCCACCCGACGGACGCCTCCAATACGGCGCTGATTGCCAATGACCTCAGCCCCGCATAGGAAAGCGTGCTCATCAAATTCCTCCGTGAGCGCTGGGAAATCTTCGCCTGGTGTCCTGCGAACATGCCAGGAGTTCCCAGGCAATTCGCCGAGCATGCACTCAATGTGTTCCCAGAGTCCAAGCCCGTCAAACAATCCATCCGAAGATTGTCCGAGCCACGGTCCGAAGCCATCGGAGTCGAAGTCAACAGACTGCTCGACGCCGATTTCATCAGGGAGATCAAGGAAAGTGAGTGGTTGGTCAACACTGTGATGGTCCCTTAAAAGGACACAGACATCTTGCGGATATGCGTGGACTTCACATCGCTGAACAAGAACTTCCCGAAGGATCACTTCCCTCTCCCTCAGATCGATCATATCATCGATTCGACTTCAGGATACGAGAAACTCTCCTTCCTCGACGCCTACTCAGGCTACAATCAGATTCGACTGAAGGTCGAAGACCAGGAGAAAATGGCGTTCATCACGCCGTTCGGAGTATTCTGCTACAACACAATGCCCTTCGGGCTGAAGAACGCAAGTGCCACGTACCAGCAGTGCATGCAGGCATGCCTGAAGAGCCAGATCGGCCGCAATATACAGGTCTATGTCGACGACATAGTAGTCAAGACAAGGAAGGCCAAGACGTTGATCGACGATCTCCGCGAGACGTTCGACAACCTTGATCACTACAATATCAAGCTGAACCCAGAAAAGTGTGCCTTCGGCGTCCCATTTGGCCAACTACTTGGCTACTTCATCTCCCAACGAGGAATTGAGGCGAACCCGAAGAAAATCCGGGCCATACTGGCCATGGAGAAACCGAAGAACCTCAAAGGTGTCCAAGAATCATTGCGCATCGCGCCAAGCGATTCATCACCGCATGGGTGAGAAGGCCCGCCTATCACCTGCTACTAAAGCGCATAAATTCGAGTGGACACCCGAAGCGGACGACGTATTCGAATATCTGAAGCGGCTGCTCTCCACCTCGCCCGTCCTGGTCACACCAAAGGAACGCGAGCCTCTCCTGCTATACATAGCACCCACGCATCAAGTAGTAAGCACCGTGCTCATGGTCGAGCGACCCGAAGATGGCAAGACCCATGGGGTCCAACACCCAATCTACTACCTCAGCGAGGTATTGACGCCAACAAAACAGAGGTACCCTCACTAACAGAAGCTCGCCTACGGCGTGTTCATGACGGCTCGTTGGCTGAGCCACTACTTCCAGGAGCATCGTGATGGTCGTCAACGAGGCACCTCTGGACAGCATCCTGAACAACCCAGAAGCCACAGGACGTGTGGCCCTGTGGGGCATCGAGTTGTCCCCTCTAGACATAGTCTATGAGAAGCGCCATGCGATCAAGTCTCAGGTCCTACCGGACTTCCTCGTCCACTAGATGGAGCTACAACTGCCGGACACCCCGGATATGACACAGTCATGGACGATGCACTTCGACAGCTTCAAGCGCGAGGCTGGAGCAGGAGCCGGGGTCATACTGACATCCCCGCAGGGCGACAAGATGAAGTACGTCCTCCGGATGAAATTTCGAGCTTCCAACAACGAAGCCGAATACGAGGCCCTCATCCACAACATGAGGATGGCCAAGATCTGCGGCGCAATGCGCCTAGTCATCTACGATGACTCAAACCTCGTCATCCAGCAGACGATGAACGAGTGCGATGCACACGCCGCCAACATGATCGCGTACCACGTGCTCTACGACTCACTCGAAGGAGACTTTGACGGCTGTGAGCTTCGACACGTTGGAAGATAAAGCAATGAAGAGGCCGATAGACTCGCCAACATCGGATCCACCTACGCGCGGGTGCCACCAGGTGTGTTTCTCGAACAAATCTGCGTGCCATCCATCAAAAGGAAATTCCCCCAGGGATCACCCGAAGAGGCAGAGCACTCGGGGGCTACGCTACCCGAAGGACAGGAAGGACCCAAAAAACTCGACACGGAGGTCGTGTTGGTCAACCTGATGCAGGTCATGGCAATCGAGGAAAGATGGACGCAGTCGTACCTTTGGTACCTGATAAACAGGGAACTGCCTGATGACCCGACAGATGCCCGACGCATATCTTGCCCGTCCAAGGCCTTCACCATCATCAATGGCGAGCTATATCAGCGCAGCATTTCGGGTGTACTCCAAAGGTGCGTCACCATCGGTGACGGCAAAACCATCCTCCAAGACATCCACGAGGGCATCTGCGGCCATGACGTGGGAAGCCATGCCCTCATCGCCATAGCCCTACAACCTGGTTTCTACTGGCCAACGGCCATGAATGATGCCAAGGACATCGTCCGAAGGTGCAACGGCTGCCAGAGGTTCGCAGATAAACCACACGCACCAGGATCGGAGCTCAGGCCCATACCCCTGGCCTGGCCCTTCGCCCAATGGGTCCTCGACATGATCGACAAACTGCCCAAGTCCTCGAAAGGAGGCCACGTCTACCTCCTAGTCGCAGTCGACAAGTTCACCAAGTGGATTGAAGCCATGCTCGTTACCAACCAAAAGGCTAAAACGGCTGTGAAGTTCTTCGAATCCATAGTCTACAGGTTCGGCATGCCGCACAGCATCATCACGGACAACGGGTCGAACTTCATCTCCAAAGAATTCCAGGACTTCTGCGAAGGCCTCAAGATCAACATATCATATGCCTCCATGGCGCACCCGCAAACCAACGGACATGTCGAAAAGTCCAACGGCCTCGTAGGCGAAGGCATCAAGAAACGCCTACTGAGCCTACTCGAGTGGCTTGCAGGAGCATGGGCAGAAGAACTACCCTCCGTCCTCTTGAGCTTGCGTACAACGCCAAACAGCTCAACTGGCTACACGCCTTTCTTCATGGTGCACGGAGCCGAAGCCGTGTTTCCTGCGGAAGTACGCTATAAGGCCCCACGGGTCATCACCTACAGCGAAGCCGAATTGATGGCCGCACTTGAAGACGTCGTCGACACACTCGACGAGGCACGAGACATCGCTGCGGCCCGCTCGGTGGTCTACCAGCAGAGCCTCCGCAACTATCACAGTAGTCGGCTGCGCCCAAGGTCCTTTGTCGAAGGAGACCTCGTCCTACGACTCAAGCAAGAGCGGCCGAAAAAGCTCGAGTCACCCTGGGAAGGACCCTACATCGTCACTGAAGTCATCCCAGGTGGCGCCTATCGCCTCAAGCACGTGGAGTCTGGAGTCGCATACTCCAACCCATGGAACGTCACACAACTGCGACGCTT
Organism: Avena longiglumis; assembly: GCA_030063025.1. Taxonomy (NCBI): domain Eukaryota; kingdom Viridiplantae; phylum Streptophyta; class Magnoliopsida; order Poales; family Poaceae; genus Avena; species Avena longiglumis. The sequence continues at coordinate 329,704,756 of CP125975.1, forward strand.
CTATCCCTAGCTATCGTCCCCTTTACTTTCAATAAGGCTACTCAGCCAAGGCCACTCAGCCGAACAATGTACCTCCTCATTATGATATGAATAAAAGCTAAGTGTCTCGCTCGAAAATTTATCTTTTCCTCACATTTCTCTATGTTACAACGCACTCGGGGGCTCCCCCTCACCTCACGACTTCGTCGACTGAGGATAACGCATGTACACCTGAGTAGCTGATCACGTCAGGCTAACGAAAAGGGCATGCATACAACCAGGCACCACGTGCTAATACAATTAACCTTTACAACAAAGGGCACAACACGCCCAGACGAAATACATACAAGTTTTACATCTATCTTTTTTATAGGTGCTACCTATTCTGAAGGATCACCCGTGCACGATGCTCAAAGAGATCTACAACTTCTTCGGCATACTGCCTAACAGCCGCATAGTGCGGGCGCATGTCCCATAGGCCACCATCTGGCCGAGGAGGCGGCCCAGCCGCTACAGCTGCAAGGTTAACATCAGGACGATGCAACCGCACGAGGGAAAGGGTGGCCTTCACCCCTGCAACCAACTGGAGCCGTACTAGCTCCCTGACGTGACCCACGTCCCGAAATTTCGCCAGCAAACCCAATAGAGTTGAAGGCGCCTCATCAAGGGGGAACATGACATGCATAATCGATGCCAGGGAAATCTTCACCTGCCACAACACCCGCGACACTTGGTGAACATGATCCTGCACAGTCGCAAGGACCGTGGCACGGTCGCGGTCCATCCAGAAAAAGCCTCCGGCTTCCATATCCTGCTGGGTCAAGCAGTTGATCTGAACTGCAATGCGCTCTTTCTCCTCCCTTGGAACAAGGTTGGCACCTGCAGCAACTACAAAGTAAGATGACCCGCAAACCAGGCGCATCCAAAAATGAGTAGCAGCTCGAAAAACTTACACTGTAGCTGCTCGGCCAACTGCCGCAGCTCCTCCATCAGATATTCCTCTCTGGCGGTACCTCGCTCCGCCTTCGACTTCCAAACGTACGCATGGCCTCGGACACCAAGTATCTCCTTCTCAAGACTACGGACGCGGTCACGAAGAAAAACCAACTGCGACGCATCATCCAAGGATGGCCGCGACTGCGAAAAAGATGAAGTATCGACGGGGTCCTCACCCGAAGGTCCCTAAAGGAAAACAGACAAGGATATGAACAAATCACGACTAAACAGCAGCTCGAAGGCTCATTTATATACAAAAAATCCACTGTGTGGCACAGGAAATTGCTCATCAAAGATATTACAACAAAATTAGAAGACATCTATACTACAACTACAACGGCAAAGCCTAAGCAGCCGCATCCTGAGTGGCCTTGGAGCCAGAGTGCCTGCACTTAACCTCCTCCTGCTGCTTCGCCGCATACTCCGCCAGAAGGTCAATAAGCTTCGTCCCATGACGCTTACAGCGAGCAGCGTAGAGCAAAGGCTACCTCAGAACCATCGGGGGCCGTTGGCATCTGGGAGGTGACCTGGTGAAGATCCAGCTCCGCCCCGGACACCATGGCCATGGCCAGGCCCATGGAAGCACTGATGCCCTTCTTCTTGCGCTTATAGGTTGCAGGTGCATCCGCGGACAGCGCATCCGCCAAAGAATCGACATCCTCAAGGGCAGCGCCCTTGGGAACGTGCTCCTTGTAGAAGCGCCCAAGGATCTCCTTGGCCTTGGCAAGAGAGCCAACCGTAGTATCACAGCGGTCTTCGACCGCCGCAGCGACATCATCCAGAGCACTACCGTGCTCCAGGGCACTGCGATTAAACTCAATGCTTGCGACATCTGGATCAAAGGAAAGGTACAGTAAGAATAGAATAAGGGCATGGAGACGCAGCAGCCAAAAGAACCAAAGAAAGGCAAAGCACTCACCAGAAACGGCCTTGGCAGAAGCCATCAGTTTTTCGGCCACCTCCTTCTCGCGCGCAGCCGCAACGGTGGCGAGCTGCTCCTCGCCATCCGTGGCCTCCTGCTGCAGGAGCTCCTTGGCCGCCATGGCGTCAGCCAGCTCCTGTTGCAGGCGCTCCTTCGCCCCAACAGCATCCTCGGCCTTCTTCTCCGCTCGCCTAAGGCTCTTTTTGAGAGCATCAAGTTCGCGGAGGGCAGTATTATTCTCATCTGCAAAAAACAAGAAAGCAATGAGCTACACAAGCTAGCAAGCAGACAAAAAATAATGGGATCAATTCGGCAGTTACCTTGAAGCTGTCGCAGGCTGGCTTCCAGCGCCAGGTACTGCTGCACAAGCAGGTTCACACCATGCACAAAGGGCTGCAAGACGAAACAAAATATCACAAAAGGGCTCGGGGGCTGCGCCCAAGAAACGAGCAAAGACATCAAACACATGAAACATGATCGGGGGCTCCCCCCGAGACACGTACAAAAGAGGCAAAATCAACTGGTAATCCGAAAATAAGGCTCGGGGGCTCCCCCTATAGCAAGAGAGACAACAACATACATGTTCAGACGGAGACTCCAAAGGTCTCGGTGTGGTCTTCTGGGCGACAATCACTCGAGCCTCCTGCGGAGAAGGCTTCGAAGCATCACCCCCGGAGGTGGCCACCGTCTGAGAGGGGGGAGGCGTCATCTTCGAATCCCCTACCGCCTCCTGAGTGGCATCGCTAAAAGAGCCCTCAGAGGAGTGGCTGCAAGGAACAAACCAGTCAAAAAGCAAGAAGATAAGAAGACAAGAAAATAATGAATCGCATCCGAAGATACTTATGAGTCCATGTCGCTCAAGTCAAAAACAGGCAGCGCCCTCTTGACTTTCTTCTCTTCCTTCTTCCTCTTCGCCGCGTCAAGGCTCTGACCAGACATGTGCATGGCCGGATTGGCGAGAGTAGTACCTCACCTCCACCGTATGACAAGGAACGACAGATCCCTAGGCATTGACGGAGTCGAGGCATCCGAAGATTCGCTCGAGCTCCATGCACGCTTTCGCCTCGCCTCGGAGCCTCCTCGAGGGCGATCGATGGGGATACGCCTCTTGGGGTATACTCATTGGACGCTTCCGACCGCCCAAGGGTGGCGAGTGGGCCTGCAGAACGCGAGTGGATCAAAGCCCACAAGGTATCAGCGATCGGAAGTTGAAGGCCCAGTAGTAGATAGGCCCAAGTCGGTCTAGGTTAAACGACATCAAGTCAGAATCAATCGGTTGAGATATGTAAACCCTAGGGAGGTGAGCCTATATAAACCTCCCTATAGGGTGAGTAGAGACACGCCTCATACACCCAAGCAACTCGCCTAGTCGCCGAAGTTCGCCCATTGTAAACACCTCCATAATACAATCTAGCAGAGTAGGTCTTTACCCTCAGGGGCCGAACACGGTAAAACCTCGTCTTTGCCCTCATCTCGCACCGCAGATGGCTGGCCGCCTTGCCCTCGTTCTACTACTACGCCGATTGCAGATCCGCCGTGGTCATTCCCACGGCTGGCGCCCACCGTGGGCCTGCCGGTCTGCCGGTGTTAAGGGCGAGATCCAATCTGCCCATCAACGAGGCCGCCACCGCCGTATGATAGCGATCGGCGAGATGCTCCAGATCTTGCCAAGCAGCTACGTCCCGGCGGCGACCGTCACGCCTGGCGTGATCTTGCCGATCGGCACGATCGCTCTTCGTCGGCCTCACCGACGCCATCACCTCGGAGGACTCGCTCGCATCCGCGAAGTCGCCACCACGCGATCGGCTCTCACGAGAGCCAGGTTCGCACGATCCACCGCCGCCCGAGTACAACTCGCCCACGCAACGTGGCCGGAACTCAGCCGCAGAAGATGCGGCCTCACCGACGACGCCGACTCGGCGACCCGGCCACTCGCCGGATCCATCACCACGGCCTCGTCCGCGGGCTCCATCGCCTGTGTCTCCAACGGGAGATTTCGAGGACCCTCCATCCTCGGGATCTTGAGTTCGACTCGGGTCGGAAAACTCCGACTTCCACGACGGAACCGGTCGCCATGCCGCGACCTACATGGCCACCGGCGCCGATCCGCCGGAGGATCCTTTCTCCACCCCAATCCCTCCTAACGCCACGGCAACGGAGGTCGTGGAACTCCGCCTGAAATTGGCGGACGCAGTACACAAAGAGCATGCCGAGCGCGAGAAATTTCGCCTCGAGCAAGTGACAGCGCAGGAATTGTCACGCTACCACCAGCAGCGGATCAGTCACGCCGACCCCACCGCTCAGGCGCACGAACTTCGACGACGAAAACGACCCGGCCAGATAGCCGAGCGCGCGATCCGCGAGAACGCGCCACCGAGGAAGCGCCGCCCCGCCAGATCAACGCGGCGGGTGCCCCACCACCACCCAACCGCACCCTCCCGAGACCAGCCGCGATAGTCGTCTCCTCACGGAGCGAGACGCGAACGGCCTCCCACGTTCTCCACCCGATGGACAACCTCGTGACAGCCGAGCAGCAGCCGATAGCATCGCGGCCACCGGCACGGCACGCCTTACATCCAAGACGTCAAGGCCCTGCCGCAAAAGCCGTGGAGCAGCAAAGAGCGCCGACCGCAAGGGCGAGTATACTCGCGCTCCTCGGGAAGCGGCCTCAGCGGCCGCCAGCGGCAAACACCCTCAATTGCCCGCCACCGAGCCACCGCAGCTCCAACGCCGACCCGCGAACGCGCACTCTCCACCAACGATCCCAGCGGCGACCAACCGTCGCCGCTAACGGATAACCCATCGACGCGCACTCACATCATCAACAACTAAAATCGGCGCGACGCCAGCCGACGACTGCGGCACACCCTAACTACTCGCCGCGATGGCGAGCCTATGGGGTCGCCATCGACTAGGGCCTAAGTGCTTCGGACCAATGATCCGAGGTAAAAGTACCCGCCAAACTTCAAGGCGCCAAAGGAGATAGAAAATACGACTGCACGACCCCGCGACCGGCTTGACACATACCTCATGGCAATGGGGATCGCGGGTCACCGATCTACTACGCCGTTACCTCCCATCGATGATGGAGGGACGCGTGCAATGGATCAACACGCCCCGTGATGATCGACTCACGGGAGGAAATGCGAGACGCCGCTGCACTTCGAGTGCTCCTACACCCGCCACCACCATCGAGGACCGAACGCGTCCAGGACCCGCGAGTCGACCGCAATCGGGTCCAACGGTGGCAAGAGCTCGCATAACGGTCGGCATCCACCCGACACCGCGATCCATTGCTTCAAGACCTCGTGCCGCCACGAGCCTCTAGTCGCCAAGCTCGACACGCCCGCACACTCGACAACATCCCGACCTCCTCGAGATCGCCAAACGACGCCGAGGAGGATCCCAACCAAGACGTCGACGACGAGTCAGAGGGCAACGCCGCAGGCGGCAACGACGGCGGACGCCGAACCGATTTACGCGGCACCGCCTCTGTGCAAGCGCCGCAACGACGGGCGAGTCGACTTCGTCGCCAACGCTGGGCACGCACAACGCGAGCCCAAGAGCTACCGCCGCGACGGAGGGCAACGACGCGATGGCGGGAACTACAAGAACAAGCCAAGGTTCGATCCCGCGGCCCTCCTTAACCAACCATGTGCGTTTCACAGCAGGGAAGGAAAGCCCGCCACGCACACCACCGCCGACTGCCACACCCTCAGGGAAATCGAGAAGGCACGGCACGCACGGGAAGACACCGACAACGACCCGCCAAATGGCGGAAAATTCGGCAAAGTAGCCGGCTCGCTCCACACCTTCACAGGCTTCAACACGAAGCGCGAGAAGAAGGTCATCGCCCGCGCCGTCGCCGTCAACGCAGTGGCCCAAACAGACGTCCCCGGTTCCTCAACCGGTCGGAACAGCCCATCACCGGAGCGGCAAGACCACTCGCCACGCATCGAGTACCGGTGACGAGTCCTTGGTGGTCAAGCCAAGGTTGGCGACATCGGCTCAAGACACCGATGGACGGCAGCTCCATCAACATCCTCTACCTCGACACCTTCAGCGATTTGCGGCTCCGCGATCGATGATCGAGACCACCACACCACGTTCCACGGCATCGCCCCGGTCGGAAGGCGTACCCGATCGGCAAGGTCACGCTACCCGTCACCTTCGATTCCGCAAACTTCCGACCGAGCGGATCGTCTTCGATTTGGTGCCTTCGACAGCCTTACCATCGCGTCCTAGGGCGCCAGCGTTCGCCAAATTCATGGCGGCGCCGCCCGCTACGCATAACGCGATGAAGCTCCGGCCGTGCGGGCGTCATCACCATCAACGGCGACCCGACATGGCCGCGAATGCGATAAAGGAGCCGAACTTCGACGCCATCGCGCGGCGAAGCTAATCACGCCGACGAGCTCGCCAACACGCGACCGGGTCAACAATGACGACCCCACAATACTCAAGAAGCCCAACTCGAGGGCACAAACACCTCAACCTTTGAGGCCACGACGCACACTCAAGACTGCCGAGCTGGTCCCAGACCCCAGCGACGGTGACGATCGGAACGGCATGAGCCCAGATAGGAAGGCGCTCATCGAAGTTCCTTCGTGAGAATAGGGACATCTTCGCATGGAAACCCTCCGACATGCCCGGTGTCCCTAGGGAGCTCGCTGAGCACAAACTAAACGCCGACCCCAAAGTGCGACCCGTCAGCGATCACGGCCCTTCAACGAAGAACGCCCGTCGAGCAATCGCCGAGGAAGTGCGGCGCCTTGCCGCCGGCTTCATCCAGCCAATCAAATACTCCAAGTGGCAAACCCAGTCCCGGTCGAGAAGAAAACGGACTGAGAATGTGTATCGACTACACAAACCTGAGCGCCCAAAGGAGCATTCGTCCCGCGGATCGATCGATAATCGATTCAACCGCGGGTTCGAGTCGCTATGTTTCCTCGACGCCTACTCGGATACAACCAGATCAAAATGGCTGTCGAGGATGAGGAGAAGACGGCGTTCATCACGCCATTCGAGCCTTCGCTACACCGCCATGACTTTCGCCTCAAGAACGCCGGGCAACCTACCAGCGGTGCATGCAAGAATGCCTCGCGAGCCAAATTGGCCGCAACATCCACGTCTACATCGACGACGTGGTCGTGAAATCCGCCGCCAAGGCGACCTACTCGCCGACCTCGCGGAGACCTTCGCCGTCCGGAGGTACAAGATAAAGCTCAATCCAGCAAGTGCACCTTCGGTGTACCCGCGGGCAACCATCGGGTACTTGCTCCAAACGAGGATCGAGGCAAACCCAACGAAGATCGACACGATCGCCTCGGCAAACCCGAGTGCTCGCGACGCCCGAAGCCGGGCGTGTAGCGGCTCTCGATCGCTTCATCCCCGGGCGAAAAGGCGATGCCCTATACCGCTGATGCGCCAAGAACCCCACCTTCCAAAGGGGACAAGGAGGCGGACGCGCTCCGCGACCTTAAAAGGTGCTACCGCCGCACCACTACCGCCGCACTACCGACAAAGAGCCTATCTTTGGTTTACGTCGCGGCGTCCGAGCGCGTCGTCAGTGCCGTAATGGTCGTCGAACGACTAGAGGAAGGAAAGGAGCGCCCGGTCCAGCGGCCGGTGTACTACATCAGCGAGGTTCTCACCGAGTCGCGCCAGCGATACCCACAATATCAAAAGCTGGTATACGCGGTCTTCAGGGCTCAGCGGCGCCTGCCGCACTACTTCCAGGAGCACCCGATCACGGTCGTCTCCTCAGCACCACTACAAGACATCATCCGCAATCGAGGCGACAAGGCGGTCGCCAAGTGGGCCGAGATCGGCGTCCACAACATTAAATACGAGCCACGGGCGATTAAGTCGCAGACGGCAGACTTCATCGCCGACCGAAGAGGCCCAAGCGGAGAAGCCAGTACCTCCATTCTCGGAGCACGCACTCGACGGGTCCAAGAACGCGGACGCAGAGCGGGATAGTGACCTCACCAAAGGCGACAAGCTCCGCTACATCCTCCGCCGAATTCACGCCCGCACCAACAACATGGCTGAATACGAGGCCCTACTCCACGGCATGCGAGTCGCAAAGGAGATGAGCGTCAATCGCCTTCGATGCTACGGAGACTCCGACCTCGTTGCGGGCAAGTCGCCGCACTGCGACGCCAGATCCCCACCATGGCGGCGCGCCAAGAGGTGGACAAGGTGGCGGCCACTTCACGGCTACTACGAGTGGATCGACAGAGAAAACGAGGAGGCCGACGCCTCTCGCATCGGGTCGGCTCGACTCGCACCACCCGCCGCGTGTTCCTCGACACAATCTTCACACCATCGCCTCCCGAAGGAGATCGACATCGGAGTCCCGCTCCAACCAGAGGTAGCCTTGGTCGCACTCATCACCGAGCCAGACGACCAAGCCCTACATCGCCTACCTGGAAACCGGCACCCTGCCAGCAGACGAGACAAACGCTCGAATGATCGCTCGCCGATGCAAGTCTTACACCATCATCGACGGCGAGCTACACAAGCGCAGCGTCACCGGCGTGTTCCAACGTTGCGTCCAACCGGCTGAAGGACGCAAAATCCTCCACGACATCCACTCAGGCGACTGCGGCCACCACGCCGCCGCTCGCTCCCTGGTCGCCAAGGCTATGCGACACGGCTTCTACTGGCCCACCGCACACGCCGACGCTGTCGACATCGTCCAGCGATGCGCCGGTTGCCAGAAGTACGCCAATCAGACGCACGTACCGAGCTCGGCGCTCAAAACAATCCCGTCACCGCCATTCGCTGTGGGCATGGACATGGTAGGCCCTTCAAGAAGGCCCTCCGCTACACCCACTTGCTAGTCGACAAATTCACGAAGTGGGTAGAGGCCCAGTCCGAAATGCGACGGAAAGACACCACCAAGTTCCTACGAGCTCATATACCGCTACGGGTTCCCCAACAGCATCATCACGGACAACGGCACAAACTTCGCCAAGGGAGCAATGGCGAATCTGCGAAGAGCACCACATCCGGCTCGACCTCGCGTCGACACCCGAGTCCAACGGCCAGCGGAACGAGCCAACCAAAGCATCCTCCACGGCCTGAAGCGACCTGGTACCACCGAGCGCACCGCTGCTTTGGGTCAAGAGCTACCTCCGTCATCCGGGAATCCGCACCTCGGTCAACAGTCGACGGGATTCACTCCATTCTTCATGGTCTACGGCTACCGGCCATGCCCACCGACCTCGAACACGACTCGCCGCTGGTCGCGTCCACTATCGGAGGCCGCAAACGAGCTTGCCGCCAAGATGGGCTCGACCAACTCGACGAGCACGCGACCTCGCCCGATCGCGCACCGCCATTTATCGCAAGGGCTCGCCGCTACCAGCCGACGGTGAAAACCCGCACCTTCCAGAAGGCGACCGTGTTACGCCTCATCCAGACAAGAAGGGCATGCACAAGCTCTCCTCCGTGGAAGGCCGTTCGCTATTGGGCGCAGACTGCAAACGACGCTTACTACCTCATCGACGTCCGCGGGGACGGCGAACTCGACGTCAAGCGACCATGCAATGTAAATCTCCTCCGGAAGTTCTACTCCTAGAACCTCACACATGTACTCTCCAGTCGCTATGAAATAAAAGAAACGGTTCTCGCAGATTGCCTACTCCACGCCTTGTGCCACTCACTTTTCGTAATAAACAGCGTCATGCTAAAACGCAGAAGTCAACCTTTGGTACAGCGACCGGCACGGCTAAGTAGTGCGATGTAAGAGCACTGAGTCATCTCAGGTCTTGCGTCGTCCACGAAAAACGCCAAACCGGAGCCCCATTGGAGTCGCCTAGCTCGACTGGTTTTACGAACCAAGACAACTGCCCTCGCTTCTCACGGCGACCCCGGTCCTCCGCATCCTCGGCATAGCGACTCGAACGGCTAAGTACCACGCTCGGGGACTGAATACCAGTTCGTCGCGATCGGTCAGGGAAAACGCCAAGTAAGAGAGCATACCCAGGACTCGCCACGCGACTGACCCTCCGGGCCAGGCAGGAGTGACGCGCTCACACCAACGCGCTCAGTCCTCAACCACCCTCGAGTCGCGCCTTGAACTACCAAGTACCACGCTCGGGGACTCGGCCACCCGACCCGTCACAGACGGGAAAACGGTAAAGCACAGAGCACTCAAGGAGTCGCCATGATCGGCTCTCCGAGCTTCGGGTAGTCGACTAAATTAACAAAACACATGATAAAACAAACATCATATACAAGGTGAACCCCACAAAAGGGCGGACGCTCGGGGACTCATCCAAAATCAATCCAAAACACACAAACAAATAGCAAAATGAACACAACGTTCCATTCAATCGCATCGCATTGTCTTACATTACAAATTATGCCCGCATGGCGTAATGCCGCTAACACATCTAGGCAAGCTACCCTATTCTGCAGGCTTAGACGACGCCGAATCCCGGCGCTGCGGATGAACGCGGTACGGATTTGACGGATACGTCGTCACCCGCCATCGCCGGAAAGGTTGCTCAACCTTGAAGTCACGATGCGGCGGCTGGTCGTCGTCGCGACGACCGCTTTCGGTAGGGAAGGAGGTCGCCCATCGCCAGACGCGCCCGACGAGGCGATGCGTTCTGCAGCTTGAGAACCTCGGACAGATCCACCGCGCCCCGACGGCGGATACCCACTCGTCACATCGCCGAGGTCGAAATCCTCGGGCGAAGTCCTGAGCTCATTGCCGACGCTCCACGCGAACGCCGATCGCGTCATGAACTCTACGACCGGGCGCCTTCTCCAAATACTCCCACACCTCAACAAGGTCATCGAATAACCTCCGTGGGCGACATCTCTTGAAGGTAGGCGGATGCACGCCGCCGGCGTCGCCGAAGTCGACGAGCATGCTTACGCACTCCTAAGCGTCAAGAGAGCTCGCCTCTTGGCTACCAATAACGCGACCTGCGAGAAGGAGACGATTATGAGCACCACGGAAACCACAAACGATACAAGCGCAAGGAAGGAAAGACGGACTCACCAAGCAGCGGGCGGAGTCCCGTGATGAAGCTCGCGGCGTATGATCGCCCACGAAGCCCAACGATGAGGGCTTCCAAAACCTTGAGGTCTTCCTCCGCGCAATGGCGGCCTTAGCTCCTGCGTTCGCACGAGCTTGCTTCTTCTTTTGCCTCCCGCAGTTCGGCCGAGGTCGGCGACCCTCTGCCAAGAAGACTTAACGCATCGACCGCCACCAGCTCACCGGGGACAAGCTCTGGCGAGCCACCTCACTTCGCAGCAACAGCTGAAGCTCCTTGTTTGCTTCTCGGATAGTGGCCAGCTCATTTCAAGACGCTTTTGCAGCCAATCGCTCCGCCGACTCCAGCTGCAGACCCTGCACATCATCAAAGTCATCAAACACGAAAATTACTCAGTGCCCACCCGCTAAAATTTAGCGAGTGCGCACTCGGGGACTGGCGATCACGAAAATTACTCAGTGTCCACCCGCTAAAATTTAGCGAGTGCGCACTTTCGGGACCGGCGATCACGAATTGCTCGGTGCCACCCGCTAAAATTTAGCGCAGCGCACTCGGGACTGGATGCGAAGGTACAAAGCGAAAACTATAAGAATCACGCCGCTGCTAAGCACCGACCTGATCCTCGGGACCGGAGGTACCGGATAGCTGCACCAAACATGCCATGGAGTTGTATTGCCCACAGACGTTAGCAGCGCCAGCGCAGCCCGCGTTGGTCGACTTCAGATCGGCGGTCCACGGAGCAAGGCTCGGGCGCAGCCCGCTTGCCGCCTTGGTTACGGCTGAAGCGAAGGTAGCGATCGAGGCACCCGCCCAAAGGAAGTCGCTTCCTCCGGTCTAGGCAAGGAACGCCATCCTTTGTAGATGCGGTTGCTTCTACCACGGTCCGGCCGGCGCGGCCGCGTCGTCGGAGATAGTAACGGCGACGCCGCCTTGGCCTTCTTGCGCCTTCCGCTGAGGCGGCGACCTCGTCCACTTTCCTCTTGCGGAAGGATCCTCCTCGTCGGCGGAGGGTACCTTGGCCACACGGGTGGCCCATCTTTTTCACTCCGTCCTGCATATCGATCAAATCAATAAAGGACAATCAAGTACTTATAGAAAATAGAGAAGGCTAATTGCACTCACTTGGTGATCGGAATGAAACGCAGCCCGACGAAGGCGGCTGGTTTTTCGATTCAGGCCCGATTGGCGACTAATCCCCAGTTCCAGGACGTCGTGGTCCCAAGACACGGACGTCTTCTTCGTCGTTGAGGTCGCGGCTGGCGCCTGACGCTTGGCGGCGCCTCGCGAATTGAGCAGCTGCCGGAGCCTCCGGGGCGAGACCGCCACGCTGGACCTCCTTGAGGCGAAGTCGCCTCCGGAGCCTTCTAACCCAGACCGGCGCGAATGGCGGAGGCATTGAGGCCAGCGGCACTTCCAGATGGCGCATCTAAGCGCGGTTGTCGCTGGGGCGCGCCTTCGCCAGCCATTTGTGAGCATCGAGCTGCTTTCGTTCGGCGGCGAGGCCATCTTCGGCGGCTTCGTTTTCCTCCTCAGGGGGGCCCTCGCCTCCTTCTCCTTCTTCTTCTTCTTCGAAGGAGTGGCCTGGCGGAGCGAGGTCGTCTCTGGGAGCTCGTCGTCGTCGTGGTGCTCGAGGCTCCTGCTCGCTTCGATTTCGCGCTGACGTTGCCCGCGAGTCTTTCGGGCCAATGGGGCGATCTCCTCTTCGGACTCGTCCTCGTCGTCCTTGTTGCCCCTGGCGGGTGGCGATTCGCTTCTATCTTGGGCGGATGGCCCCGGGCTCTCGTCGTCGGCGGGTGGGAGCCACCCTTCCACCACTTGGAACAGCTGCGATGAATACGAAACGGAGTTAGAATTACCGCGACTGCATACGCTGCGACTGCGAACAAGACAAAGAAATTACCGTCGGAGCCGGGCGCTTCGCGGTGTAGGGGGGGACCCCGGCCTGCGCATCCGCGTATACTGCCTGGGTGATCTTCTTCAGCGCCGAGAGGTAGTCCTCCAGTTTCCACTCGTCGAGGCAGGCTTTCGTCGAGTCTCCCCGGCCCGTGTACTGGTACATGTAATGATCGCGTTGGGCGAGCGGGACGAGCCGCCGCCCAAGCCAACAATTGTAAAGTTTATTATGCGGGCCTTCTTCTTGGACCACGGATGGTCGGAGCATCTCATCGACGACCATCCGCTGGTCGTCAGGAAGCTTGCCGGTCTGGAGGTGGCGTGGCTCGGAGTGGTTGGACGAGTACCGCGGGATCGCCACCTCGTCCTCCGGAGTCGCCTCGGTCACGTAGAACCATGACTTTTTCGATCGCCGTTGCTTTGGCGGCGGCATCGGTCGAAGAAGGAAGCTTTGGATTTGAGTTGGAATGTCGGGCCGCGGCTAGCATTGGGCACCGCCTCCTCGCGGTGATCCGTCCATGGAGCAGATCTTGCCACAAGGGAAAGTAGGGCGGCAGCCGTAGCACTTCATGACGCCACGAAGATGGCGAGCTGCTCGATCTGTGGGGACCCAGATCGAGGGCTGGATCCGTGGTAGGCGCAAACGCCGGAAGAACAGATGTGGAAACCCTAACCCCGCCGAGATGGTGGTGAAGCGCATTTAACTCTCTCTCGCGGGTTTGGGGTCGTGTCTCGGCTGAGGATACGCCATGTACGGCTCGCAGGATTCGGCCTCCTCGAACGAGGCCATTGCGCCCTTGTGCATTTGGATCGCCCAAGGTTCGGTGGAGGGCCATGGCGAAGAGGATGGTTGGGGATCGAAAGATTTGGTCGGTTGGATCATGGAGCAAAGGAAGGAGATCTGGCACTTCGGAAGAAATGGTGGGCGTTTGGCTTTGCGATAGCCTACCATTCCTCTTATATAGCAGGAGTTACCCGCCAAATCGGGCCGTTACGCGATGATTACGCCTGAAGTTACCGTTGAGTTACCTTAACGGCTAGTTAGACAGCGCCTGACGGTCCACATCCAGCCACTCGGCTCGTTAAGTCACTCGCCGAGACCGCGTCTCGTTGACTCGACTCGCTCAATACGCGACTCGGTTCGCCGAATTTTTTCCTTTATACAGGAGTCCGCCGACGATTCGACTGGATGCCAACTTAAAGCCGTATACTCCATCGCCCGGCCACTCACGCCTAATCAGCGGCCTCGGGGACTCGATGGGGATACGCCTCTTGGGGTATACTCGGGACGTTCGAGCCCAAGGGCTGGCAGTGGGCTGTGAGCAGTGGATCAAAGCCCAACAAGGTATCGGTATTTGGAAGTTGAAGGCCCAGGCGGTAGATAGGCCCGGTCGGTCTAGGTTAAGCGATTAAGTCGTAATCGAATCGGTTGAGATATGTAAACCCTAGGGGAGGTGAGCCTATATAAACCTCCCTATAGGGTGAGTAGAGACACGTTCCCTCATACACCCAAGCAACTCGCCGCCTAGTCGCCGAGTTCGCCCATTGTAAACACCTCCATAATACAATCTAGCAGGAGTAGGTCTTTACCCTCCGGGGGGCCGAACCTGGGTAAAACCCTGTGTCTTTGCCCTCATCTCGCACCGCAGATGGCTGGCCGCCCTTGCCCCTCGTTCTACTACTCGCTGACGATTGCAGCATCTGCCGTGGTCATTCCCACGACAGCGACTGCGCCGACAGAAGCTCGGACTCGGAGTCCACAACCTCATTGTCCGGCGTATCCAGAAACCGTTCAGGTAGTGGAGGCACCATGCCAGGTACCTTGAGCTCTTGCACAATGAAGACAAAATTTTAGAACAGATAATTACAAGGAAAAGCACTCGAAAAAATCACTACGCGCACACCACAGATCTACACATGTGGAACTGGTCAAGAAGCACTGAACGGGGGGGGGGGGGGCCGTGATTTCCCCGGAATGTCCTCGTTGGTATTGAACTTAAGAAACGGCCGAAGAACTCTGTCGAGGTCCCCCTTGGAGAGCTCCTCAGCTGCAACTCTCGTTGGGTCGTGGTGGCCAGAATAAAGGAACATCGGATGCGCCCTAGCCTGAAGTGGCTGCACCCAACGTTTGAGGAAGGTGCAGATGATATCCACACCGTTCACCTCCTTCTCCAGAACCACCTGGAGGGCCTCCACCCGACGGTAGAGCTCCTCTATCTCCTCCACCTCGCCCTCCAGGATATGATTTTTCCAGGATCTCTTCTTCAAGATCTCCTGGGTGGAGTCGAAAGGGGCAAGGTCGAAATTTTGCCCGTCCATTGTGGAGTCGCGAATATAAAACCACTTCCTCCACCAGTATTGGACGGACTCAGACATAGAAAAATAAAAGAAAAGAAAAGTGGATCGAAGGGAAATTATGCAGCCGTCGATCGGATAAACTCCGTCGGAGCTGGACTGCCTCTTCACGGAATAAAGCTTCCGGAAGAGGCCAAAGTGCGGCTCGATACCAAGCCAGCACTCGCAAAAAGTGATGAATCAGGTGATGTGGAGAAGAGAATTGGCCGAAAGATGGTGGAGTTGGATGCCATAGAAGAACAATAGTCCACGGAGAAAATCATTGACTGGGAGCGAGAGGCCACGAAGAACAAAAGCAACGAACATCACCCGAAACCCTGCGGGTGGACGGGGAATTACCTCATCACCGGGGATCTTGACGGCCTCCTTGTCTTGCGGGATTAAGCCCGCTTCACGAAGCTTGCGCAGGTCACCCTCGCGCATCTCTATGCGCCGCCACCCACCATCGGTGACACGAGCGGCGGTGGTACCCTTCTTGCCGCCAGCTGCAGCACTGGTGCCCGCTCCGGTGGAGGCCTTCTTTGATTTCCCCATCGCGGTGCGAAGACGGAGGCGATGCAAATACGAAGGGAAAGATCAGAGAATGTCCAGCGCGCGACAGGAGTTGCTCAAGAAAATGGAAGCAGTAGGAAGAAAATGGCTACGATGAAAAACAAACCGCAGTTTTCCCCACAGTTATAAGGACGAAGACGATGAACAGAGACCGTTCATCTGGAAGCCCTAGCGCCAGAATCAGATCCAACCGTCCACGTGTCAACACAGCAGCGAACCGCCGCTCGCACGCCTTCCACTATGCACGGAAACCGAGGAGACATCGTAATTCTCGCCACATCGCGCATGACTAGTCAACTCCAAGTCAGATAGTGGGACCCACGCCCGTCCAGTCACGTCATCTCTGGCGCCGCAGATGGTTGAGGTCACCGATCGTCAGCACTGACGTCATCAAAACCACACTAGAAATGGTACCAAATCTTCGGTTGACAGCTAAAAGTACTCACTTAAATCTATGATTCGAGCAACTACTCGGGGGCTACTCCTATCAGGAGCGCTGACCGTGCACCCGATGCATGAATAAGGTACTACACCAATGATCTATTCTTCGAGTCCTACGTCGAGTCTACGACTCCACTACAGACTCGGGGGCTACTCCCATAGGGAGGATTGATTCAAGCATCCGAAAAAATGTGTCCTATGGACCAGAAGCCAAAAACGGCTGAATTAAAGTCTCTGCTCGAGTCTACGACTCGAACAGACACTCAGGGGCTACTCCCATAGGGAGCGCTGATCGCGCACCCCATGAATTCTTCGACTGCGATCCTTCGGATTAGAATGCATTTTTTGGCAACTTTTCCCCAACTAACACTAAGTGAGTAACATCCTCCTTGGCCACCCGAAACACCTCCGCGGTGATAAAATTTTGGATGCTGTGTCTGCGACGCAAAGATAAGACCTACAGATACCATCTGATGGCCTGGTAACGCACCCGACTGCGCTCTGCTAGTGAAAATCCGTGCCAACAGGCGCGATGAAAATTTCGACGGACGCGTTGGGTACATCATTCAAAAACTACTGGGATTCGACTCTTGTAAGACATCAATGGCCTGAGTCGAATTATGCCAGCATCTGTTTCGGGTTCGAGTCTAGGGACTCGAATCTGAAGAAGATTGTGTTGTTTTGTCCTAAGACAGTTAACTGACCCTAATCCGTCAGGAGAGTCAGGTACACACATCAACAATCCCTACATACTAAAATCATTCTTTTCCTGATGAACAAAAACAGCCGCACCCGAAAGATTGAAGAGTCCTCAGCCGAATCTACGATTCGACTGAACACTCGGGGGCTACTGACATGGTTATACCCTACGGGTACACGACATCAGCATACCTGGTCCAGCCCAAGAAAGGCCCACAAGAATATACGCGGCCCATGAAGATTTTCGGGTGGCCCAAGCCCATCACATCTTCGGACCTTGGAGAGTAAGACTAGAACAGATAGAATATTCAAGGGGTAAATCCTAAACTTGTAACCGACTCGATCTGTGCCCGAGACCTACCTAAAAATCTATATAAAGGTCAGGAAGGCACGATGAGGAGGGTCAATCTTTCCATCGCATATGCACCTCTGCGCCAGATTGCATCTGCGCACCCTTGTAACCTTCGATTCCGCCGTAATCAAGAGCAGACAAGCAGGAGTAGGGTTTTCCCTCCGGGGGCCTGAACCTGGGTAAATCTCGTGTCCCCTGGTTGCTTGTCTGTTAACCGTTCCGCGATCTCCAGCACCCCCATCTTCTCCAAAACCCAAGATCATAACAATGGGCATTGACGAGTCGAAACCTCATCACCAACTATACCGCGACCTGCTAGTACGCAGAGTCGAGGAGCCCCATGGAGCGTCCAGCGAGCCCATCTGGGACTGGACGAGCTCCAGACTCTCCCGGATCGCTGCCAAGGACTCATCCGTGCGTGTCGATGCCTCCCCCATCGCCTCCAGCGGGAACTGTGTCTGCGCGGTTGGTTTAGGAGGCCCCGTTGGGGGAATCACACGATCCAACAAACCGAAGAGAAGATTTATGGGATCTCAGTGAACAATTCCGATCGAAATCGAGTTCCTCACCGAATTCACCTACCAACTTCGGAATTTTACAGCTGAAGATCGATTGCCCCAAACGAACGACCTAACCTCTGATACCACTGTAACTACCCCTTGGCCACTAAAGATTCAGGACATGAGGTGAAGAACAAATCAGAATTCAGAAGGACGATACAAGGGGAAGGGATTCAGATCAGAACGAGAGAGAGACAAAGAGAAGCTTCGAGATGGGTTCTGTTTCATTCATTCAATATGTTTCCAAGTCTTTTTCTCTCCCAGTACTTAAGCCACAGTCTCTTACGTGTGGACCTCAAGGTCACACGTTGATGCTAACACAACAGCTTACGAAAACGCACTAGCATTTTGTGTCTTCTCCCTTGTGTCTGTATTGTGCTCAGCAGCAACTGTTACAGGATGATGGGCATAGCTTCACTACTTGACCCTAGATATAAGAAGCAAATGCCTGCTCCTGCCATTATGACGTTCTTCCATAATATTATAGCACAACATAGGCCTGCAGCAGCTAGACTTCAAGGTGAGATAGAGCATTACTTGTCAGATGACTTAGTGCCATATACCAAGAAGTTCAATGTGTTGGATTGGTGGAAAGTGGCCGGCATAAGGTACCCAACACTAAGAAAGGTTGCAAGAGATGTATTTGCTATTCCAGTCACAACGGTTGCTTCAGAATCTGCATTTTTTATAGTACTAGTGGCAGAATAGTGAATGAACATAGAAGCCGCCTCAGTTCTCACATTCTTGAGGTATTGATGTGCTATCAAGATTGGCTTAGAAATAAGTATAAAGGTGGGCAAATCATGCATTTCATTAACATTCATTTATTATGTCTTCTCTTACTTATGCTTATGATCTTATATTCTTGAATGTGCAAAATTCCATGTGTAGATGCTCATATCGGTGAAGGCATCTTTCGGTCTTGTCTTCAAGACAAACAAAAAGAGAATGATATAAGTATGATTGTGCATTTGTGCTTAATTCTACAATGTGATCAAGACAAACAAGTTTTCCCTTTTTGTTATGCTCATATATTGTTACTACTTACTAGGATTCAACTACTATTGTGTAAGTATCATCATCTTGCTGTAAATGGTGTTTGGAGAATGCCTTGGATGTATGGAGAACTGGAAATGGTCAGATTGTGTGATTTGTGTCCACTTTTCTCCTAGACTATGTGCTGCTCGTATGTATTATTTGTATTGGACTATTTGTTGTAATATGTTCCTGAAAACCTAAACTACTTGTTGTGCTATGGTTTGTACTATTTGCTACCGGTTGTTGACTTGTTGGACTACTTGTTGTTGTCAAAGATGCATGGTTGTGCAGATATATTGCTGCTGAATGTATTATTTGCTGCTGCTAGCTGTTTGGTACTGAATATTGTAAAATATTGTCAAAAAATGCCTGTCATTTTTCCGCGGGTTTTCTATACTTTTCGAGTCGCTCGTCCTAGCACTCCGACAGACGTTCTCGTCGCCACGTGCGCTTCGACCTCCCAGGCGCAATAATGTACTAGCTAGGTACACCCCATGGCGCAGCACCAGCTGTACCTCTGTGCCCCACCTCGCAGGCATACGGACGTCGACCCTACAGCGACCAAGTGCCCGTAGCAATTAGCAACTCTCTTCGCTTTCCTTTCCACCGTCGCCGGAATACGATTCCCCCAAGGGGCCAAACCCTCGCGTGTATGGACTCTGCGGCGGAGGAGAACCAGAAGAAGGAGGCCGAGGCGGGGATGACGATTGGGGGGAGAGGTGGAGACGTGATGAAAGACGGGGTGGCGAGGGAGGTGGTTCGGATGGAGAGGGAGGCGGTGATCCCCATCATCAAGCCCAAGCTCGTCATGAAGCTCGCCGACCTCATCGGTAAGTAACCAGCAGAGAGCATATGTAGCGATTCATCCTGAATTGGTACTAACTGAAATTTGTGTTGACTTGTGCTGACTGAATTGGTGTTTCTGTTCACTAAATTTATGCTAGGTTGCACTAAGTTGCACTGCTTTGTTTGACGATTGGACGATTTCGTACCGATGGACAATTCATAGATAGACAACAATGGATTTATGGACTTGATTGAATGTATCCATTGAAAATATAGCTTTTAAAGATATAGCCATTGAAAATATAGCCACCGGAAAATATAGCGGTTGGATATTAGTTATAAGATACTACGTATTGAAATATAGGAGAGAGAATATAGAAGTTCTAGATATAGACCTTCTGCTGGAAAACTGAGAAGGTCTAAAAAAGAATATTTTTAGACGGCCATATATATGTTGATATAGAGGACCAAATTTAGACCTTCCACTAGAGATACTCTAAGCAGGCCCGTTTCTTTAACTGGGTTGTCTGGTTTGTTCGTTGCAGTTGTGTGCGTGTCTAAAATGTAGTGATTGTAGTAACATGCTGTGTCTAAGGCAGCTCTGTTGTATAAATGTAGTACTCCCTCCGATCCATAATAAGAGTCGCTGGTTTAGTACAACTTTGTACTGTTGTTGTTAAGCTTCATGTACTAACCAACTATTCCAAAAGACCGATCTGATGAAAAGAGTTAGGCAATCCACTTATACAGTTCAACACACACCCCCCACCCCCCCCCCTCACCATGGGCGGACCCACCCTCCCTGTTGCCCGGGCTTCTCCGTCGCTCGTCTCTGCTGTCTAGCAATTTATCACAGCCACATGGATGGTCAAAGACAGCCGTGCCCGGGCTTGAACCAGCCAATTCAACAAATGTTGAGCCACAAATTGGGCCAGAAACTCTGTATTCCAATTACTGGGCTACCGTTAGCTGTTTTAGTGGCCTGGGATCTGTTGCATGTACCCAGTAACCAATCTATCGAATTCTCAAAAAAAAAAAAGTTCACCGATTGATCCCAGGAAATCCCCAATTTGCCAGTTCCCAATTGACTGTTTCGTTGCTCGTCCTTTTTCCACTTTGAGAGCAAACACATCGTGTATATTGTCTTTCCGTTACACGTGTATATTGTAGCTTCTAACATCGTGTATATCTTAGTTCTTCATTACTACGTGGATTGAAGAACTAAAAAGCTACGAATGATGGGCTCTTAGAGGTTATTAGCAACACGTGTTCTATTGATCATGATGCAACTCCTTTGTGACGGACTTCTCCCCATAATTCATTCCATTTATTTTAATTTTGCTTAGAGCATGATGTCGATCGTAATGAGTTCTTGAAGCTGTGCAAGAAGGTGGAGTATACCATCCGGGCTTGGTATCTCCTCCAGTTTGAGGATCTAATGGTAGGCATCCTGTTTGATTGGTCTATTTGTTTCTATCAGTTGGTGTTTCTATATGATGGTCCAATATTCTTGTATCTTATGTGTTCCGTCAATGCAGCAACTGTACTCGCTGTTTGATCCTGTTACTGGGGGGACGAGGCTGGAGCAGCAGAATCTGGCATCTGACGAGATTGATACTCTTGAATTCAACTTCATGACGTATCTTTTCCAGGTTGGCCCACTACGTTCTTCATACCATAAGTCCATGTGTTCCGCACGGTATTCTTCATTCTATCATACTTAGTCTCATACCATCCAGCATTTGAGCTACAACTTCATTGTCCCATTGTATCTGCATAGGGCTGATGGTATGTATTTATGGCCTTAATTCACATGTGAATTTGGTTGCTTAATCCAGTAGGTTTGATATATTTATCTTGTCCTGATTCATGAAGACCTCCCTTGGTTTTGCATCTATTGTTTCATTCAATCTTGACAATTCCAAAAAAAGCTTTGTGAAATATTATTTTGGGAGGCCTATTTGAAATAACATGTACACACAAGCAAACTCAGAGATAACCTTAAGAATGCAGGGAGAAAAAACATTCATGAGATGTGAAGTTTGAATATCGGGCATTGGAGACCCCTACTGCTTTTCCATAAAAAACCACCAAGATAACCCCATGATAGTTTTACAAAATAATCTTGGGGTGTTCTGTTGCCGTACCTTCGTACTTTTGGCCGGTATTTCTTCCCTGGCTTGTTAGCTGAATTTTGCATCAAAGTGCATGCTTTTTGTGATAATTTTTTACCAAGTTTCTCCCTTTTATGGTATTGAAAAAATAGTTTTCATTTCCTTTCTGTGTTCCTGGGTTTGGTTGAAGTTGGTTTGCTTTCTGGGTTTCCTCGGAAAGGTGCAGAAGGAAATTGCATGATAGGAAACTGACGTAATTACCTTTTGGCCTTTGAACTAAGAAGCCCTACTGGATTGATGATGATGAGAAATGCCAAATTGACATCATAATAACAAAGTTTTTGCCAGATTTATTATTTTGTTTGCTGGATAATTAAGCTGCTACCATTTGGATTCACTGTATCAAGCAGATAATGGAAAAGAGCAACTTCAAGTTGTTATCTGATGAAGAGTATGATATTGCACAGTCTGGACGATATCTCTTGAACCTTCCCATCAAAGTTGATGAATCTAAGGTTCAGAATTATAATATTTCCAAGTAAGTATCAGAAAGAACATGTTTTGTGCACTGAATTTCTTCCCTTCAAATGTAGCTAGACAAGAAGTTGTTGACGGCATACTTTAAAGAACACCCACATGATAATCTGCCTTCATTCGCCGATAAGGTAATCTTCGTGCCTCGCTAACTAACTTGACTTTCTCTTGATGGCATGGATTATATTTCTAATTCGAGTGAGTTATAATTAGTAGCGTGTGATAAGGGCATGTTAGCATTTCACGATTGTGTATCTTCTTTCCTTTTCTTGCTTACCTGATAAGGGTATTAAGTGTTTTTGCTAATGCTTGGGTGTCATATTGTAATAGGAATATTTAAGGATTTATCACTTACACTGACATGTGGATCTCATGTCAGTGAGGCATAGAGTCAGTTGTGGAGCCAGGACTCGAACAAGCCATGGGCCAAAATCTAAGCACTTTATACCATCCCTACAAATGCGAAAGCATGACCATCCCTACAAATGCGAAAGCATAAATATATGGCTCTACTTTATGGTGCGATTGCATAAATATACATGTCGAAAATTTGCTCAATTGCACAAAAGTATAGCCAAAGACACAGAAGCAGCATCTCCTCTCTTCTGTTTGTTTGTTGGATAAATCCATGATTGCCAATCTTTGGAGTTGCAAACTCCTAAATTGCATTGAATTTCATGCACCAAGTTGTTCACAAAAGCTCGGGCTGTTAGGAAAAGGTTGGCTATGTATTTTCACACCCCTCGAATTTATGTTCCACCAGACCTTATCACCTTATACGTGGGATCAGTGTAAACCACAACTATTTTTATTCATAGAGCATTGGCTGGGTCTTGAAATCACGACCTCTTGGCTCTGATACCATATCTATACTTCTTATAAAGCAAAACCCCACTAACTGCAATTAATGTTTGTCTATTTCTACATGCAAGCTATCCACATCATCTGCTCCATTAGCCAATCAAATGTCCATGCCACCCCACTAACATTCATAAATAATAGTGTATTTTTATATCAACGTCACATATTTTTCCCATCCAATTGTTCACATCACCAAACTATATCCGTTAAATATACAACAATTTCACGTCAATTAAATTTAGCATCTCCACTATTTTAGCCATTTGAATCTTGCAGTTTCCTATTGACCCATGTTTCATGCGTATTATACCTTTTCATTTATACAAAATATTTTAATAAAAGATCCCTGCTGCAACGCGCGAGGTATCCTTCTAGTTGAATTGTATGCACAAACCAGATCACCCAGAAGCTTGAGTACTTTGGGAAAGGTGTTATATATCTCATTATATTCCATAATGGCTACCTTGTAGTATATTGTCTTCCGTCGTGGCGTTGGGATCGACCGTACAACTGATTACTTTGTCATGGAAAAAGTCGATGTAATCATATCTCGAGTTTGGAGATCATTGCTAAGCGTTACCAGGTATTGAGCTTGTTTGAATATCTTTTATGTCTTCAAACAAGGCTAATCCAGATTACAGAACTGTTATAATTCATGGTAGTGATGTTTTTTTTTGTAGAATTGATAGATTGTTCTCTAAGAAACCGCAGTCGAAGCCAAGAAGTGACATTAAGAAGACAGACGAAATTATTGAAGACTCAGAAGAACAAGAGCTATTTGTCGAGCGCATTCGGCTTGAAAAAATTGAACTAAGGTTGATAGTTTTATCGGTAAAGTTTGGTAGAGTACAATCGGATGCAATTTTAATGAAATCCTATCTTTTTCATAACAGCATAAAAAACCTGACGCATAAGATGACAATTCAAGAACCTACATTTGATAGGATGATTGTGGTTTACAGGTAGCTTTTCACCAAGTTGTATACTCATGAAAGTTTCTTTTACTAATCAGCAAGTGTTGATATGGTGATATGAATTTCTTGTACTCCCTCCGATTCATGTTAATGGACACAACTTTGCCTAGATTCATATGTATCTAGTTAAGTATTTAGACTAGATGCATGCTTATCTAGACAAAGTTGAGTCCATTAATTTAGATTGGAGGGAGTACTATTGTTATATGCTTATTATATGTACAGGAGGGCTAGCACGAAGACTAAGCCTGATCGTGGAATATTTGTAAAGCATTTCAAAAATATTCCAATGGCTGATATGGAAATTGTTCTTGTAAGATCTACCATATGTATGCAGCGTTTTTTTAGTTGCTTCAGTGTCTCAGTGGTTATTGTGGACCTGAAATTGAAACTTATTTTGTAGCCAGAGAAGAAGAATCCCACCTTAACACCAATGGATTGGGTCAAGTTTCTTATTTCTGCTGTTATCGGTTTGGTATGTTCTGACTATATTGGCTCTCGCTAGATGCATTTATAGCAATACTTTATTGTATTAATTGCTTGTTACATGCAGGCCACTCTTGTTGGTTCTCTTGAAATGCCGAAGGCTGATGTATGGGTTGTCATTGCAATCATGTCTGGTGTGATTGGATATTGTGCTAAGATCTACTTCACGTAAGTTCTGTATTGATGCTCTTCAGTCTCAGGCATCATTCCATAAATATCGTTCTCCGAAGAGGGGTAACTTCCTTAGGAGGCTCACACGTTGCTTTGTAACCAATTTGCCAATGTGAGCTAAAAATCTTGCTGATGCATTTTTTAATCTACTGGATTAAGTATGATCTTATAATAGTATTTATCATTGGTAGTATGCCGTGTGTTTGCATATTGTGATACAGGTTTCAGGCAAATATGACGTTATATCAGAATTTGATTACAAAGTCAATGTATGACAAGCAGCTTGATAGTGGAAAAGGAACACTTCTCCATTTATGTGATGATGTGATACAGCAAGAAGTATGAAACAAATGAAAGCTTATCTTGCAATACAAGTTTTACCTATATCTAAGATGTGATATGTATATATTCCTTCTTTTCTTCACATAGGTTAAAGAGGTCATAATTTGTTACTATATTTTAATGGAGCAAGGGAAAGCAACTATACAAGTAAGCATGTATACCTAGTGTTATGCGATATGATTTCCTTTTGTTTCTTTTAGTATTTATCTCCATTTTGTCGTTTTGGGTATCTCTTCTATCATTTCAATTTTTTTCATTACTCATCCAATTCTTGTTTTCCCTTTTGCATTTTAACTTCAGCTTGTGTAGCTCTTGTTGTCTTCTAGCGTACATGGACAATGCTTTCTTGAAATATATGACACCTTGACATTGTAGCATATGTTATCCTGAGTTTACGTTCTTTTTCCAATGCTTCTCCATGTCATCAGCGTGCAGCATGATCCATTGTTAGAACAAAAGATCAACTCCATGTGCGTTGGTATCTATGTAGGTGTTATTTATTGATTGGTCATCCATACTCATTTATGAAAACTGGAAACCTCAACATCCTTAGCAGATCAGATATTGAACTAAACTACTGCCTTGATCAGATATTAGATGCCCAATCATGCTAACGAAAGATCACTATCTGTACAAGATTATTGCTACAAGAATTTCTCGGTCATTATTGGCATAGAAATGTGGGCTTATGTAAAAAAATCGTTCATATATTTATTTTTTAGGACCCACTAACGTGAACTTAGGAACATTACAGTATTTTATTTATGTGTTGGTTCCCTCCAGGATCTTGATTTGCAATGTGAAGAGCTAATTAAAGAGGAGTTTGGCGCCGAGTGCAATTTTGATGTCCATGATGCTGTAAAGAAGTTAGAGAAGCTTGGTATCATTCATCGGGTAAATCTTTCAACCAGTTCATGCTGATCCGCAAATGTAGCAAGGACCTCCCTGTACAAAAGTCAGACAGTTGGAATTTAGATCAGCTTGGATAGTTCTGGGGGGCTGGAACTTGTTTCTATGTATGGTTACCTGTGGGGTGGTTCTGGAGTACTAGTAGTATTCAAGTTTGCCATAAAAGTACCTACCTATTTTGTCCCACGGTTGTCTTTGCTTCCTATTTTGTCCTCCCATGTTACTGGTTTCTAGAACAATGTGAATATTGGAAGTTCCATATGGATATACATATACCTAAGATGCTCGTTACATAACAGGGAACTTTTCGCCATTTTTTTTAACAGTCATTCACTGAATAAATACCATCAAAACAACTAGAGTCTGTTCCAAGGTATATCCTCTTACATGCTAAAAAGGAATTTGTGCTCCTCAGGACTCGATTGGAAGGATCTTATGTGCTCCGTTGAAGCGTGCCAATGAGATCATAGGCACCACAACTGAAGAAATGGTGTTGCGAGCGCAGCAGAACTCTGCTTCTTGAGTTCCATCTTCGAGTAACATGTATTTATCTGTATATCGCACGCCAGAACTGAGAAGGCACCTGTTCATCCTGACGGGATGTTCTAAGCTCAGCTACTTTCTCTCATTGGCGAGTCCGAATGAGTGTAACTAAGAGTGACATGTTTAGGTTACGATCTGTACATGTTACTTGTACATAACAATCATATACTATGCAACTGAACACCTTTTCTGCCTTGCAGCTCTTATTTTCCGTAATATATTTACTTGCCTAGTGTTGCTTGTTGAGTTGATGTATTAATGCTACTCCCTTGGTCCCAAAATAGATGTTGTAAATTTGTCCCAAAATAGTGTCTGGATACAGTCAAATTTTCGACATATATATTTTAAAACGGAGGGAGTAGGTTAAAATGTCCTGGATGTCTTCGCCCTGGAATTGCCACGAAGCTGACTACTTTTGGAAACTGGACCGATCCAGGCCAAATTGCCGTTCAGCACGTATGGTAGTACATAATCAGGGGGTCAATTAGAGAAAAGAGAGGGTTGTATCTTAGCTAAGATATAACCTTGTGCGCAACCATAGGCAAAAATAGTTGATACCCAATCCTAGGTATGCATGAGACAAAAATCGTTAATTTAAGATACAAACCTAAGACACAATGTATTGAAGAGATTGTAATCAGGTTTGTATCGTTAATTTAAGATACAAACCTAAGACACAATGTATTGAAGAGATTGAAGCGCTAGGAAGGCTTAAATTTTGGAATGAAGGTAGTATTTATTGTTAGAAAAAGATGTTAGCGCATACCTGTTGGCACGTCATGCTTGTAACCATTGTATCAATCTATAAGATACTGTGGAGTTAGAGATAAGGCTTTAGGTAGTTTAAGAGGTAGAGATAAGGCTTTAGGTAGTTTAAGAGGTAGAGATAGATTAGGCCTGGAGTTGGTAGTCACGGTGTAATCCGATCGATCGGTTGATCGATCGCCCCATGTAAATCTCCGGTGGTTGTACCCGATCGCATATATAACACGCAGGCCTCCCGAGACCAAAGGGATACGGCTTCTACCAAAACACCTCGAAAACTTACATGGTATCAGAGCTAGGCTTCCTCAAACACATCTAGCCATGACTCTCGACAGCTGCCTCCTCCTCCTCTCGCGCCGCGACGTCTAACCCTCTTGCCGGGTCATCCGTTGCGGAGAAGCTGACGCGAGAGAACTATCTCCTATGGGAGATGGCGGTACTCCCTGCCATCCGGGGAGCCCAGCTGGAGGACTTCATCAATGGCGCCAAGAAGGCGCCCCCAAAAACCCTCACCATCGCCAAAGGGGAAAAGGACACCGAAGAAGTGCCCAACCCCGAGTACGCCGCATGGGTAAACACTGATCAACACATCCTCTCCTACCTCGTTAACTCCTTTTCGAGGGAGGTGTTGGTTTCTGTTGTAGGCTTGAAGACATCCGCCGCAGTTTGGAACGCGGTCAGGATGATGTTCGCAGCGCAGTTCCGGGCCAGGATCGCCAATCTCCGGGTGCAGCTCACCAAGACAAGGAGGGGAAACTTCCCCTCGGCCCAGGCATACTTCGGCAGGATGAAGGGCCTGTCCGACGAGCTTGCTGCAGCAGGCTATGTCATCAATGAGGACGAACTGGTTGAGTACATACTCGCCGGTCTCGATGACACCTACAACCCCTCTTCGCCGCCATCGGAACGGGGCCGACTCCATCAACCTTTCCGACTACGAAAGCCAGATGCAACTCCTCCTTGGCAACGACTACAACCCCTCCGATAACATGGCGGGACGTGGCCGTGGCCACGGGAGACATGGCCGTGGTGCTCCACGTGGACGTGGAGGTCGCGGAGGTGGCTGTGGCCAGAATCAGGGCCGTGGCAGCGGCGGCGACGGCCGCTCCAACCAAGGCAATGGCGGACGCGGTGGCAAAGGAGGCGGCAACTGCCCCATCTACCAAATCTATGGCAAGCAAGGCCACGAGGCATGAAAGTGTTGGTACCGCTTCGACGAGGAGAAAGAGAGGCACGCCAACGCCATCCACTCCCACCGCATCGACACCAACTAGAATTGCGACACGGGCGCCACCGACCACATCACCGGCGAGCTTGATAAGCTCACCATGAAGGAGAGGTACCACAGCCATGATCAAGTGCACACGGCCAGTGTAGCAGGTATGGACATTAAGCATGTTGGTCATTCATTTGTTCAAACCCCATCGTCTAATATACACCTCTAAAATGTCCTTCATGTTCCTAATGCCACAAAAAGTCTCGCCTCCATTCATCGTCTCACAAGAGACAATAATTGTTTTGTTGAATTTCATCCTTGGAATTTTTATGTAAAGGACAAGGCAACAAAGAAGGTGGTGCTTGAAGGGGATTGTGTCCGAGGCCTCTATCCATTAGTTTCTTCATCTTCATCAACACCCAATAAAGAGGCCCTCAGCATCTCCAAACCTTCCTCAGAAGATTGGCATAGTCGACTTGGTCATCCGTCTTTTCAAATTGTTCAACAAGTAGTTCAAAAGCATTATCTACCATGCTCTCAAGAGTCTAGGAATAAATTAGTTTGTGATTCTTGTCAAAAGGCAAAAATTCATCAATTACCTTACCCAAAGTCTACTAGTGTATCCTCCTCCCCTCTTAAACTCGTTTTCTCTGATGTATGGGGGCCAGTACCTAGTTCTGTTGGTAGACACACTTATTATGTAAGCTTTATCCATCACTTTAGCAAATTTACTTGGATTTATTTTCTCAAGCAAAGATCTGAGGTTTTCCAAGTGTTTCATAATTTTCAACAACTTGTTGAACGCCAATTTAACACCAAAATCCTCACACTTTCAAAGTGACTGGGGAGGTGAATATGAAAAACTGAATTCTTTGTTTCAAAAAATTGGCATTGCACACCATGTGTCTTGCCCACACGCCCATCAACAAAATGGTTCGGCTGAAAGAAAGCATAGGCACATCATTGAAGTAGGACTTTCCCTTCTTGCTAATGCATATATGCCATTTTGGGATGAAGCATTCCTCACTGCAGCTCATCTCATCAACATCCTACCTTCCAAAGTTATCAACCATGATACCCCTACCGAAAAACTCCTCAAAAAGGCCCCAGATTATTCATCACTTCATATTTTCGGATGTGCATTCTGGCCCAATCTTAGGCCATACAACAAACGAAAATTGGCTTTTAGATCCACCCAATGTGTTTTCATCGTCTATAGTCACATGCACAAAGGGTTCAAGTGTCTAGAAGTTTCTACCGGGCGTATCTATATTTCTCGTGACGTCGTTTTTGATGATACTATTTTTCCATTCGAAAAATAGCATCCGAACGCAACTCTTTTGCGCCAGGAAATCCTTTTACTTCCTGGACAATCTCAATCCCAACCGGCGTCATTATATGGGGATGAACAATGTGATGAACTAACTGCTAATGGTTCTGTAAATCCTTTCGTATCTGGTGTTTCTCAATTGCAGCATAGGGGCCAGATTACTGGAGCTCCAAATTTTCAAGCCGACGGTGAAGAAATCACGACAAACGGTGAAGGAACGCTCACATACGGTCACAACAACGATTCAGACACGGGAACAGCTGGCGCGGAACACGGGGAGGATATGTCTCAGAGTTCTGCGCCAATCATGCGCAGCGATCGTACCTGCGGCGCGTCGAAACCGCGTCCTCGCAGTGGTCCCGCGGCAGGCGCTTCAGGGAATCAGCATCGGGACGATGCTCCCCAACCAGACGACGCCATGTCCGCAAGTGGGCCGACCGCTCGGTCCCGCATGCGCGTGGTCTACACGCGCCGACCTCCTAGCGG
The DNA here is from genome assembly GCA_030063025.1 of Avena longiglumis. Lineage (NCBI taxonomy): Eukaryota > Viridiplantae > Streptophyta > Magnoliopsida > Poales > Poaceae > Avena > Avena longiglumis. The sequence continues at coordinate 329,735,077 of CP125975.1, forward strand.
GTCCCATCGCCACGGTGCAAAGCAATCGGTGGACGCCACGTCCACTAAATCAGCATCGACGGACACGCCCACGACAACCTCGACTGCTGCCTCGGATCCTGCTGGCCCAGGCGGATCTTCTGAACCGAGTTATTCTGCAGCACCATCTGCGGAACCTGAGGCACCTCTACATCAGACACGTCTTCGAACCGGTAAAATTGAAAGAAAAAGGTATACAAATGGTTTTATTAAGCTAGGACTATCCTGTAGTGTAGGAAAAATCTACAAGTAGCCTTAAAAAGTCCCGAATGGAAGAGTGCAATGTATGATGAATATGATGCCTTGATAAAAAATAAAACTTGGCATTTAGTTCCTTATACGCAAGGTAAAAATCTGATAGATAGCAAGTGGGTCTATAGAATTAAAAGGAAAGCAGATAGTACAATTGATAGATACAAAGCTAGGTTGGTAGCTAAGAGTTTTAAGCAAAGATATGGTATAAACTATGAAGATACTTTTAGCCCTGTTGTAAAAGCTGCTACTATCAGACTTGTTCTAGACATTGCAATTTCTAGAGGATGGATACTGAGACAGCTAGATGTGAAGAATGCGTTCCTTCATGGCTTCTAGAAGAAGAGGTGTATATGAGTCAACCACCTGGTTATGAGGATCCAAAAGCACCATCAGATGTGTGCAAATTGGACAAGTCTCTCTATGGCTTAAAACAGGCTCCAAGAGCATGATTGTCAAAGTTAAGTTCAAAATTGCAACAACTTGGTTTTGAAGGTTCTAGAGCTGACACTTCACTCTTTATATACAACAAGTCAGGTATCATCATGTTTGTACTTGTCTATGTTGATGACATCATTGTTGCTAGTTCCACTGGTAAAGCTACTGATGCATTGCTTAAAGATTTGGGCACATCTTTCACACTAAAAGATTTAGGTGATTTGCATTATTTCTTGGGAATTGAAGTTAAAAGGATAAATGAAGGATTAGTACTAACTCAAGAAAAGTATGCTTCTGATCTACTTAAAAGAGTTGGTATGCTTACGTGTACATCATTACCTACACCTTTATCTGCTTTAGAGAAACTTTCAGCCGTAGAAGGAGAACCTCTTGGTGAAGAAGATGACACAAAATACAGAAGCATTGTTGGTGCACTTCAGTATTTGACTCTTACAAGGCCAGATATTTCATTCTCTGTTAATAAGGTTTGTCAATTTCTTTGTGCGCCTACCACTATACACTGGTCAGCTGTAAAGAGAATACTAAGATATATCAAGGAAACAATGAACCTTGGCATCACTTTTAGGAGATCTTCCTCCACACTTGTTAGTGCTTTCTCAGATGCTGACTGGACAGGTTGTGTAGATGATAGAAGATCCACATGAGGATTTGCTGTGTATTTTGGACCTAATCTTATTTCTTGGAGTGCCAGAAAACAGGCAACAGTGTCAAGATCAAGTACATAAGCTGAATACAAGTCTTTGGCCAATGCCACTGCTGAAATAATATGGACTAAGTCCTTGCTGAATGAATTGGGAATCAAAAGGAGTCAAGTTCCATGTTTATGGTGTGATAATATGGGAGCAACATATCTTTCTGCTAATCCTATTTTTCATGCAAGGACAAAACATATAGAAATTGATTTTCACTTTGTGAGAGAAAGGATAGCGAAAAAGCTTCTTGACATCAGGTTTATTTCTACTAAAGACCAGGTGGCCGATGAATTCACTAAAGCCCTTCCAGTGCGCAAACTTGAAGAGTTCAAGAACAATCTCAACCTAAGAGAGTTGTGATTGAGGAGGGGTGTTAGAAAAATATGTTAGCGCACATCTGTTGGCACGTCATGCTTGTAACCGTCGTATTAATCTATAAGATACGGTGGAGTTAGAGATAAGGCTTTAGGTAGTTTAAGAGGTAGAGATAGATTAGGCCTGGAGTTGTTAGCGTGAGGGTCACGGTGTAATCCGATCGATCAGCGCTGTAAATCTCTGGTGGTTGTACCCCATCGCACATATAACACGCAGGCCTTCCGAGACCAAAGGGATACGGCTTCTACCAAAACACTTTAAAAACTTATATTTATATCTCCTATAATAACGTACTAAGATAGCGCTTGCATTGAAAGGCGTTAAACAAACAAGTTTTTAGGGGAATCTGTGTGGCCTAGGTGCGTCGACAGGTAGTGGAGAAGCTGGAGGTGCATGTTGCAAGATGCACCTTGCCTGGTGGCAGCGGGCAAAGCCTCTAGCCGTGGTTGGTTGGTGTACATTCGTTTGAGCAAGAGGATAACACAACTGGAGTAGCAGAAAGAGGAAACGCAGACACACACGGAACACAGGCAGGGAGAGAAAAGAGAAGGAACCATAGCAATGGGCGTGATCTCCACAGTTTTCCCACCATCCCTCCTGGCAGTTCAAACCCTCCGCAGCCGCAGATTCCAGAAGAATGGTGCCTCCTGCTCACCAAGAGCAACAACTTTCAGAGTCAGGGCCGTGAAGCTTCCTGCAGGAGTAAGTTGCACGGCTGCCTTCCTCTTACTACCTTCAATTTTCTTTCCTAGATAGTGCTCTTGGGATCTCGGCCTCTGCATCAGTTGATGTCACATCCCTTCCATAATTATTTGGCTTGTAAGCTTGTTCCATGTTTATTTATTGAGTTCAAAAATATGTGTGCTTTAATAACTTTATTATAAATCTTGGTTGTTTCTGTCAGGTTCAGGTGCCAAGGGCGCAGCCCAAGCTGAGTGAGCCGTTCCTAGGTTTCACCAAGACCGCGGAGGTCTGGAACTCCAGGGCCTGCATGATGGGCCTCATCGGGACCTTCATCGTTGAGCTGGTACGAAATTATCACTACTGTACTTTATTAGTTCAATCGCATAAGTAGCATGTGTAATGATTGATGATGCATATTGGGGGCTTTGATTTCAGATTCTCAACAAAGGTGTGCTTGAGATTATTGGCTTCGAAGTGGGGAAAGGCCTCGACATTCCTTTGTAGTTCCTTCTCACTCCCCCTGACTCCTCTCTCTGCTTCTGTTGTTCAGATATAAAAGTCACAGGAAAGGTTGTAGCCATTCAATGACAGTGCTCTGTATTGTATTAAATACATTCAGAACTGATACACTCACATAACTATTTTCCCTTTCTTTCCATTTTCTCTAGACCAGACCACATTCTTGAGAAGATGCAAACAACGGACAGGGCAAACATTACAAATTATTTATATCCCCTAAAGGCCCACACCTTCTACTCTTGGACATAATTCAACTCTAATATGAAGGTCATGTTATAGAAGATTCAAGTCTTGCATTGTTGAGCACTACTGCACTTTATTTTAATGGCTAAACCCCAATGTCAATATGAAATACAACACTGAAACTAATAATATCCCTCACGACAGAGTCCAGCACAAACAGTCATCTCAGAAATATGCAATAATCGGAACCATCATCTGAGAAATTACAATATACAGTGTCTTGTTACTATTCACATGACTGATGTCCACCGTCCATGGATTCAATATGTGAGAAACAATATAAGTGACTTTCATTTATATGAACCTCTTGCTGGTCTTGGACTTATCTGTACCACATCAGCAGGTTTGCTATCCATTTATCCTGCCTACTGTAGCATAGTGCAGAAGTGAGAATCTCGTATGCAATTGAAATAATAGACCAATTTTCAATTTACACTCACACCCGCCAAAAGAAACACTCAGATTAGCCTGGAAGACACACAAAGAAAGTATTGTCTAATCTGATACTTCTTACGAAAGCAAGTGTAACACCTCTAGATAACAAACGAGTCAACCAGAAGTTGTAGCTGAAAGTTATGCTTGGGTAGAGTGGAATGCCTGTGTCTTGCAGGTCAGATTTTATGTTTATGAAATAAAACATAGCAATCAAAACGATATGCTTTGGATGTAGAATGAACAGTTTAACCTGAGAAGGATATCAATTCTTACAGAAGAAGTGCAGAAGTGGTAGGTGGGATGCCAGACTGCTAGTTGAACTGAACCTGATTTCTTTTGAAAGTTTAGAACAATAAAATAATATGATGGTGAGTTGAAAAATCATGATTAACTGAAGTAAAGCTAATACAACCTAACTAAAATTTAAGGGAAAACCGAAATTCAATGAACAAACAGGATACTCATATCCTATTACGCTGAAATTGCACAAGCATAAGACAGAAGTACAAATCCAGTGATACTGCACAAATCTTGTTAGATGTATATATATGTATATTGTATTTCCCCCATAATGTTAGGGGGCTTCCTGCATATTTGCCTTGTACCTGTACTATATATTGTGGCCTTTGGCCCCAGAGGAATACAAGTTGCATATTCCTGACATGGTATCAGAGCTAGGTTAACCTCCTCTCGCAACTTCGTCGCTATAGCCGCCACCGTACCTGTCTGTGGCATCCCGCAAAACCACTACTAGAAAATCGCGTTGAATTTGTGCATAGCATCGTCATCATCATGCATTGTTTGACTGCATTATTTAAAAAGCCTAGTTTTGATTATACAAATATCCCTCTTTATTTTAAAAGGCAAAACCCCGAGTGTATCGGATATTTTGTTTCCCCTAAAAACTATTTGCAAAATGGTCTTGTTTTAAATAAGAGAGGACCAAACAAACACAAATATTAAAACAACCCTACCCTAAATCTATTCCCACCCAAATCCTATCTACCCACCAACCAAATCATGCCACCTCCCCCCTCTCACCTAAAACCTACCCACCTGCCACCTCAGCAATCCAGCCCCTCTCCCCCTCTTTCTCACCCAGGCCACTCTTACCCCCTCTGGACCCACCTGCAGCCTGTCACCTCCAGCCACAGTCCGAAGACACCCGCGCACCGCCACCACGCTGCGCCCTGCCACTCGGGCTGGGCCCGACCCCACCCGAACCGCCTGGGACCTCCCCGCGGCCCCACCTTCCCTGGACCCACACGACCAGCCTCCCCACCCCCGCGTCCCCTCCCCCATCCTCTCCCCCACGCTTCCGCAGCCACCTACCCACCACCCCGCGTCCTCCTCCCATTGCTTGCTCCTCCGGCTCGTGGCCAGCCTCGGCCGTCCTCCCTCGGCCGCCCCTCCTGCGCCCGTTCCCGTCGCTGACGGCAGGCCTCCGCCGCCCATGCCGGACCGCGACCCTCTGCGCTTCGCCGCTCACCAAGCTCCTCGCCCCGCCTTTCCTCCGCCGTGGCCTGTGCACAGCGCCGCTGGAAGCTTCCTCACGCCACCGCCTCCGCTGCTCGACGACCGCCAGCCGCCCTCCCAAGACGGCTCTCCGCTGCTCGCCTGACCTCACCGACTGCCCGGCCTCACGCCGGTGGCAGCGCCTCGCCTCGCCACCAAGCTTCCGCCGCCGCCTCAGTAGCGGACCAGCGCCTCCTCCGGCGACCCCGCCGTCGCAAGGCCGCCCGCCTGCTCAGCGTCGTCCGACCAGCGCTCGCTCCATCGTCCGCGAGGCCATCCTCCAACCTCCACGCCTCCCGGACCTCCTCCCGTCGAGCCCGTTCCTGCCTTGCGCCGCCGTCCGGCCTTCGCTGCGGGCCCGACCGCGTCGCCATGGTAGCCTCGTCCGCGGGCCACTTCACGTCAACCGTCGCTCGGATGCCGACTCTGTTATGCAAACAAGTTCTACCGCTTAACGCCTTCCCGGAACCCAAGACCATCGAGGCCGTCCCAATCCCGACATCGACAACCGTGCGGAACATCTTCGACATGGGACGTCAAGGCCTCCGTTGAACGACAAGATCGCCACTCGGACCCGATGACCACCAAGAACGCCCGAGAACGACAAGTACCTCCTCGAACGCCAAACCCGAACGGAAGGACGCCAAGATCGCCACTGTACCACAAGTACCGCACCGGACGCCAAGTACTTCACCCGAAGCCAAGACCGACTCGATGGCGCGGGCCCGATAAGACCCTACGCGGCAAGACCGACCACTGGGACCCGACAAGATCTGCATGCGACAAGAACAACCTCAAGAATCCGATGCAACCAAGACGAACCGAGTACTCCTTTCCGAACGCCGAGATCATTGAGAACCCGGATGCGACAAGATCTACCCGATGTTTGAGAACATACCGCCGAGACCGATCCCGTCGAACCCTGGACCCCGAGACCGGACCCTGGACCCTGTCGAACCCCGAACCCCGGAACCCCAAGATCTGCCGAACCCTAATGTGTGACCCTTTTCCTCGAACCCTATTTTATAACATAACAACTTGTTGCATGTTTAATTGACATCTCGCATGCATAATCATGTGGTTGGGGGCCTTCTGCCGATTCACCTAATGATTAAATATGGGGCCCATATGCGGGCAAATCTAGCCTTATATTGGCCTCATTTAAACATGTGTAGCGAACCGGTTCCATCTGTTGCATTGCTAAACAACACTTAATTTGCGGGGGTCCTTAATAACATGAACCACCTAACTAAGTGTCGGGACCCCGGTTCCGCTTAATCTTGACCTAATTGCATCGCACCTTGCCATGCCATCCATCATGCATGCATCATGCCGATCTTCCGCCGATCTTAAATATTGCATCCGGTGTTTCTTCTAGTGTTTTGCTTCTTCGCGGATAAGGCCGTTGAGTTGATGTGAGCTACGCCCCGACCTTCGGGTTGAACCTTCGGCAATGTTTTCAGGCGAGCATCTCCCCCTTTCTACCTATCTTACTTTTATAGTATTACTTCCCTCCTGTTGCTCTATTGCTATCTGTGTTGCGATGCTTAGTCCGTACCCGTGTTATTCCCTGCAGCCGTATATTGCCTTGGACACATCCTATTACCTGTTGTTTGGTAGATAGTTGGCCTTGCGCGTCGTAGTTGCTTGCTCAAGTGCTGATGTGTATCGTCATATGCCACAGTTGCTGATGTATTGCCGCAGGTTGATGTTGGAGATGATTCTAGTTTTACTTATCGTTACTTTAATTCTGTTTAACAACTAAAATTGAATAAGCAGAGGCATCGGTGGGTGATAGATAATATTTGGTTTCCGAACGCCCACTTGTGTCCCGTAAGACCCCGAGTACTTGATACCTGTTCCTTGATTTATCGCGCTATCCACATCCGGGAGGTATATGGGACCCCGACTGAGCTTGATTCATTCTTATTTCTTGGGGCCACAAACTAGTTTGAGGTTTTATTTACGATCTGTACTTATGCCATGCTACTTTAGTATTTAAATTGTGCGAGGAGCACCTCTGATCTTGTTAGGATCGGGACACGATTGCTGGTGTCGACAAGCCCAGCCACACTTTCGGGTTCCCGATCGTTCACGCAGTATTACCCAAACCTTGAGCCCGTCTCGAGTCGGTGGCTTCGTTCGGGATCTACTTAAGGTGGCCCCTGAAATATTTCGAATCCTGTGATTGTTCAGTCGTGAAAGCCTCGTTGGGTTTTGATTTGGTTTTTCCGAGGTTGATCGAGCGTGTGTTGCTATTGGTGCACCCCGGCCGGGTAAAACTTTCTGAAAGCCGTGTCCGCGGATATGGACGACTTGGAGCACAGTATCTCGATCATAGACAAGCATAACTAAAGTTTATTGCTATAAATTTGACTTATAATGACTAGTAATCAGCTTCACTATAACGGAATGGCTAATAATACTGCCCACAATTGCTTGTTTGGATTGTCGCTTGCGACCATTGAACCTGACTAGTAAGTATTGCAACTACAACGGAATTGGCTGATTAAAAGTACCAACAACTGCTGGGTTTATGGGTTATCTCATGTTAAATGTATCTGACTAGTAAGTGCCGCCACTATAACGGAATGGTTAACTAAAATTGCCCACTGCTTACTTTATCAGGATGATTATCTACACCTGACTAGTAATTGCCGCAACAATGACTGAATGAGTAAAACTGCCAACTGTGTGAGTTCCTCGGTTGACTTCCTCGTTTGGTCTCGAGGGGGAAACACCAGGATGGGTTTGTTTGGTGATTAGTCTCAGGTTGGATCCGGTTAGGTCATTCTTATCCCTCTCTGATATCCGCCAGTTGTATCGAGTCTCTATAGGTTGTTTAGTGCATGCTGCCGCTGCCGCTTCAGTCCACCATACCTATGTAGGCGAGGACCGCCGAATTCTAGCCTCGCCGTGTCTTGGCCTCGATCGGCCTCCTTCTTTTCCTTTGCCCTTTGTCGGCACCCTTTTGTTTAAGCAGGTTTTGAGATCGACGCCGTTAGCGGGGTTACCCTTCGCTTGGCACGCGGGGGTTATGGACGCCATTGGTTATTCTTGAGGGCTCTTAGCCCCATTTGCTTCTTGTCCAGTCGGACGCTCTACCGCTTTCAAGGTGATTTGGATCTTTGTATAATATACGTGTTCACGACTCTTTGAGTCATTGTTATATATATCTGTACTGTGGGTCCCATCGAGGACTGCTGTAATGTTATTACCGTTTCCACCATACGAAAGTGCCTGGTGGGCACCTTTGAATCGTTTCTATGCGGGTTTGGCGAATTTTGCTCAAACTTGCATAGGTCCGATTCTGAGGGTGTTACACTGTCGCCGACGCCGCCGGTTGCCGCCTAGTTTTGGACCGTCTGCTGTCGTTGTTCGTTCCGTCTCGTGACCCAGATCTGATCTCTCCACGCGCGGATCTGGATCTCAGTAGATTTTTTTATCGAGGTCTCGTCCACGCGCGGATCTGGATCTCAGTCGATTTTTTTTTTGATCGAGGTCTCGTCCACGCGCGGGGTTATCTCCTCGGTCTTCACGCGGACCTGCTGCTGCTTCATCTCTTCACGTGAGGTTGCTCTGCAGCCACGTAGACCTGCTGCTGCTCACGCGAGGTTGCTTTGCGTAATCGCTGCTGCTTTGCGCCGACGCCTGCGGCCCAGAAACTCCACGCTGCTGCTTTCGACTCTTGGCCGCCACGCAGCCGAGGAATCTCCACGGCGCTGGGACTCCATGGCCTGCCTCTGGTCGCCCGTTCTTTGTCAGCTCGGCCCCGCCTCGTCGCTGTACGGCCCGCCGTCTCCCGCCCGACCGGTGTCTGCCTCCGTTCAGCACCCCTGTACGGCCGGCTCTGGCCCGCCCCGTTTGACTGCCACCGATCCCGTTCGGCCGGATTGATCGGTCACATCTAGATCTGATCTGATCTGTGTCAAAAAAAATGTCTTCTCCATCCGGCTATGTTGCGATTCCTCGCTGCCCGGTGATCTTCGAAGGCGCGAATTATCCTGATTTCGCTGCCTTTATGCGTGTTCACATGCGCGGTCTTCGTCTTTGGGGTGTGCTCTCCGGCGAGGTCTCATGTCCGCCGTGTCCCCACTCCTGTGGCTCCTCTTACTGACGCCGATTGTTCTTGGTGCTGATGCTTCTCGGAGGCCAAGGATCCGCTTAGAGTCTTGATAATCTGCTGTTGCTTATGACCAAGTTCAAGCGTACTCTTGATCTCGAGGCCTATCGACACGCTCTGATTGCTTACACTCGGTGGGTTGATGAGGATGCTCGTCTTCTTCTTGTTCTCACCTCCATGTTACGTCCCCAAGATGTCTTCTGAGTTCATGAGTCTCCCTCTTGTTGCGCTCGGTGGGCCCATCTTCGTCGGCCTTATCGGCCGTCTGGGATGCTCTTTACACATACGTGGTTCGCTAGGAGCATGCTCTCCACAGGTGATTCTACTATTGATGAGTTCTATACTCAGTCTGCTATCTGGCGTCGACTTGATTCTCTCCGTCTGTTGTTTGTGGCACATGCTCGTCTTTGCCGGATTGTCGCTCGGACTTGGAGTTTCACCGCATCTATGAGTTTACGTCTCGGCCGCCAGAGTTTGAGCCCGTGCTCGGCTGAATGCTCGTGGTCGTGTTCCGCTCTTTGAGGTGTTGTCGAGCTTGGGCTGAGGAGACCCGTCTCCGTGGTCTGGTCTTCTTGAGGTTCCATCTGCTTTCTACTGTGGTGCTCCTTTGCCGCTCCTCGACTCGGCCAGCGGTCCCTGCGCCGCCACGATACTACCCACTCCTCCAGTCGTGGTCGTGGTCGACCCGGCAGCCTCGGTCGAGTCGGCATCGCAGGCTCGTGGTCGGGATCGCCGTGGTTCTCTTAAATCACTGCTCTTCTTGCTTGAGGATGGTCACAGTTGGGCCACTGTTATACACGGACCCAGTTTACGTCGGCACACCAGGCTCGTGGGCGATCGTCTTCTTCGGATCTTCAGCGGTTGCTCTCTCGATCAGGACATTATCGAGTCTTGGCGATGCGCTTGCTGCTGAGCTCTTCTTCGGCAGACGCTTTGGTTACGTGGCGAATCTTGAGCCTTGTGCTACCACCACCTTCTACACAGTCAGGTACGTCTCCATGGTATCTGGATTCTGGAGCTTCTTTTCATATGACCTCTGAGTCTTCTTTTCTGTCCGCTCTTCGTTCTCTCCCTTCTCCTGTCCGTGTTTTTACGGCTGATGGTACCTCTCTCCCTGTTTCTAGTCAGGGCACCCTTTCTACTTCTTCTTTTTTTGTTCCTGATATTTCTCATGTCCCTCTTCTTAAGATGAATCTGTTCTTTGCTAGCCAGCTTACTGACTCTGGTTGTTGCATCATTCTTGATGCTGATTCTTGTGTTGTTCAGGACCATCGCACCTGTGCCTGGTTGAGCTGGCCCTCGCCGTGACTCTTGGTCTTTGGGAGTTAGGCGGCCGTGTTCCTTCGCTGCCACTTCATCATCAATTCTTCTCCGGTTGTCGCCTCTACTACAGATCTTTTCAGCGGTGGCATCATCGTCTTGGTCACCTCGTGACTCTACTTTGTCGTCATTAGTTCATCGTGGTCTTCTGGGGTCTGTCTCAGGAGATGGGTCTTTGCATTGTCAGGGCTGTAGGTTGGGTAAACAGATTCAGCTTCCCTATCCTACTAGCGCGTCTGTATCTCAGCGACCTTTTGATTTAGTTCATTCCGATGTTTGGGGTCCGGCTCCCTTCGCTTCGAAAGGGGGCCATCGCTACTATATTTTATTCATCGATGATTTTTCTCGGTACACTTGGTTGTATTTTATGCGCTCTCGTAGTGAGGTGCTCTCCATATATCAGCGTTTTGCGGCCATGGTTCGTACTCAATATTCTACCCCCATCCGTGTGTTTCGTGTTGATTCTGCTGGTGAGTATATCTCCCAGATGTTGCGAGGTGTTCTTGCTGAGCAGGGCACTCTTGCTCAGTTCTCCTGTCCTGGCGCACATGCCCAGAATGGCGTTGCTGAGCGTAAGCATCGCCATCTTCTTGAGACCACTCGCGCTATGATGATTGCTTCTTCTCTCCCACCGCATTTCTGGGCTGAGGTGCATCGCCACGTCGGCTTACCTCATCAATATTCAGCCTTCTGCGCCTTGCAGTGGTATCCCTCTTGGCGCCTCTACGGGCAGTCTCCAGATTACTCCATGCTTCGCTTGTTTGGTTGTGTTTGCTATGTTCTTCTTGCTCCTCGCGAACGCACCAAACTGACCGCTCAGTCTGTTGAGTGTGTCTTCCTCGGATACAGTGATGAGCATAAGGGCTATCGCTGTTGGGACTCCGTTGGTCGTCGGATGCGTATCTCTCGTGATGTTACTTTTGATGAGACGCGTCCTTTCTATCCTCGTCCCACCGCTGGTACTTACCCGGTGGAAGATATCTCTTTTCTTCTCTTTCCTGACACACCTCCTTCTACCCCTATTGTGTCTTCTTCAGGATCTCCTCCCCCTGATGTCTCTTCTTCGACACCGTCCTCTTCTGCTCCGTCTAGTTCTCCTAGTTCTCCTCGTTCTCCGGAGTCTTCCTCTACCATTCCCTCTTCTTCATCTCCGTCTCCTGCGTCGTCTTCCTCTGATGATCTTCCCTCTACTCGTCCTGTTCGTCAGCGTCGTGCCCCCAACCGTTACTCTCCTAGTCAGTATGGTCTTTCTGTTGCCTCCGAGCCGACTTCTTATCGGGATGCTGAGCATCATCCTGAATGGCAGCTGGCCATGGCTGAGGAGATTGCTGCGCTTGAGCGCACCGCACTGGGATCTTGTTTCTCCCTCCGGTATTCGTCCCTATCACGTGTAAGTGGGTCTATAAGATTAAGACCCGCTCGATGGATCTCTTGAGCGCTATAAAGCGCGTCTTGTGGCTCGTGGTTTTCAGGGAGCATGGTCGTGACTATCCGAGACCTTTGCTCGTGGGGCCCATATGACCACCGTATGCATTCTTCTTCTTGCTGTTTCATACATTGCGTCAGTGCGTGTCTCGACTTGATGTTGTAACGCCTTTCTCAATGGTGAGTTGAGTGAGGAGGTTTATATGCAGCCTCCTCGGGTATTCTGTTCCCGAGGGATGGTTTGTCGTCTTGACGGTCTCTTTATGGCCTCAAACAGGCTCCTCGTTCGTGAGCGCTTTGCTTCTGTAGTGATTGCTGCTGGTTTCTCCCTAGTGATCATGATCCGGTATTGTTTGTTCACACTTCTCCTCGTGGACGACTCTTCTTCTTCTCTATGTTGATGACATGATCATTCTTGGTGATGATCTCGAGTATATCGCCTTTGTTAAGGCTCGTCTTCGTGATCGGTTTCTTATGGTGATCTTGGTCCTCTTTGATACTTTCTCGGATTGAGGTTTCCTCCAATTCGATGGCTTTTACATCTCTCGGAAAAGTATATTCAGGATCTTCTTGCTCGTCTTTGCTCTTGGGGATGAGCGCCTGTTGAGACCCCTATGGAGCTTAATGTTAGCTTCAACCTCCGATGGTGATCCTCTTTACGATCCGACGCGTTATCGTCATCTTGTTGGGAGTCTAGTTTATCTTCTTTGTCACTCCCCTAACATCTCTTATCCTGTTCATATTCGAGTCGAGTTTGTCTCTGCTCCACCACTGCTCACTATAGTCATCTTCTCCGTGTTCTTCGTTATCTTCGTGATACGATCACTCGCCTTTTCTTTCCTCGTCCAGCTCTCTCCGGCTCGGTGCTATTCGGACGCTATGTGGCGAGTGATCCTTCGGATCGTCGTTCACTTTCGCCATCGTGTGTTTCTTGGTGGTTCGCTCATTGCTTGGAAGGCGAAGAAATGCATACGGTTTCCGCTCGAGTGTTGAGGCTGAGTTGCGTGCTATGGCCTTGTTGACTTTGAGGTGACCTGGTTACGATGGTTACTATGGATTTTGGGGTCTCTATTACCACACCCACTGGTTTTGTCTGACAAGACAGGTGCTATTAGTGTTGCACGTGATCCATCAAGCATGAGCTTACCAAGCATATTGGTGTTGATGCTTTCTATACACGTGCTCAGTGCAAGCTCAGTTGTTGCGCAAGATGTGCCTTGATTCTGATTGGCGGATTTATTTACGAAGGCACAAACCAGAGCACAGCATGATTTCTTACTCTCCAAACTCAGTGTTGTGGATCCACCATGAGTTTGAGGGGGGGGGGTGTTAGATGTATATATATGTATATTGTATTTCCCCCATATGTTAGGGGGCTTCCTGCATATTTGCCCTGTACCTGTACTATATATTGTGGCCTTTGGCCCCAGAGGAATACAAGTTGCATATTCCTGACAAATCTTAACCCTTTACCTGTCGTCGGATTATCGACAAGTATGCCATAAGGGGTCCTGATGGCGTTGAGAAGATTGGGTGTGAGATGTCGGATGTTCCGGTAGCGGTGAGCACAAGTTTACCCAGGTTCAGATTCGACTGTGGTGATCGGATCCTACTCCTGCTAGCAACCCAGTAATATATTGACGAGAGCCGGATGTTACAGCGGATTACAAGAGAGGTTCGCCTATGCGAGTAGGTTGTGGTTGATCTATGATCTGGTGTCCTAAAGGCTCCCATAGGTCCCGGTTTATATAGTCATCGGGACCTAGGTTACAGGAGAGACCTATCCGGCTACGTTACAGAGTCAGTAACTAGATATAGCTTGGACTATAAGTAATACTACACGCAAAAGTCGGTAACTCTTCTCGGCCTTGTCGTAGCCAAAAGTGGCTCCTCCTCTTTCTCTGACTAGGCCACCCGTGAAGCAAATCTCTAACCTGTTGATGGACCACTCTGGTCAGTGAGTCCTGTGGGTATAATTGGAAAGTATATCCCCAACAAGCTCCCGAAAGTCTCCAAGATCCAAAGTCGGATAAATCGTCTAGCTTGATGGTTTGTTCGTCTTGAGAATCTTGAAGGGTTCCCGAAAACTTCTTTCAATAATGTAGGATTCCGAGTCATCTGAGTCGGATATATTTTATTTGACTTCAGTCTTTTCCTTGCTCGATTAAAAACATGAGCCGGATTTTAAACAGCGGCGTGCTGTCTGACAACTTTTTAGACCAGGTCTTGTCACTGACAAGGGTCCCATCAGCACGACCGTTGGTGGGCCCAAATTTTATGGAACAGAACACTGTTTCAATACCCGTGCGAGAATCGAGGGGGCGGAGGAGTCACGAGGAAGCTACCTCCCTCTATCATATACGTGTGGCGTAAATCGTGCGGTTTGAATGCGAATCTTGGCATAGAAGTTATTAAGAGAGAAGAAATCTCTTTCTCCTAGATTCATTCTTCGCCGATTCATTCATCGTATCCTCGTACTCCTCGAGCGCTCTGCATATATTCCCATCCACACACCAAAAAAGCTCCCAGCGCTACCACTTTCTGGACTACTCCGGCAAGATGGAAGCGCCATCTACCTCCGGTGTGGCGGCGGCAGGCGCGACAGCGGCAAACGAGAGGAAGATGCGGGGCCTCTGGGTCCCGAGCGTTATGGACAACACCGAGCTCCAGGTCATAAAGGACGAGGGCTACCTCGTCGCTGGCACGTGGCGGAGTGCTGCTGGAGACGTCGTTCCCGCACCTTGCTACGGCGAGCAAGTACTCTTCGGCACGCACATCGACCGTGGCCTCAGTCTCCCACCATCGGATTTCTTCATCGAAGTCCTCCAATACTACGGTGTGCAACTTCATAATCTCCCCCAACTCCTTGCTTGAGCTTAGCGCTTATGCAGCTCTCAGCGAGGGGTTTCTCGGCATTAAGCCAAATCTTACTCTTTTCCCGTACTACTATGGTACTTGGAAGAACTCTATCAGTGCCGGTGTTCCTTACACCACCGACACTCTCAGCTTAGTCCTTAGGAGAAACCGAGTCTATCCTAGGATTAACGCTAGCGAGTCAATTAAAAGATGGGCTGGAACCTTCTTTTACAATAAGAATATTCCAGCTCCGAAAAAGGCGGAAGGTCTTCCGGCCTTTGTCGACGGTGCCGCTACCCACCAGGAATCGTGGGACGCGGAGGCGCCGGAACTTTTTGAGGTCTTGATCCTCGCCAAAAGGCGGATCGAGTTCTTGATGAAGCAAAGTCGAAAAAAGTGTCGGTAAAAATAGAGTCAGAGGAAAAGACAGAAAAGAGCGACAAAATGCAAGAGCAAAGTAGAAATATTTGTTGGAGATATGCCCAAGAGGCAATAATAAAGTGGTTATTATCATATCTTCACACTTATGATAAATGTTTACATACCATGCTATAATTGTATTAACCGGAAACATTAATACTTGTGTGATTTGTAAACTAAAATAAGAGTCCCTAGTAAAGCCTCTTGTTAAACTAGCTTGTTGGTTAATATATGATCATGGTTTCCTGATCATGAACATAGAGATGTTATTAACAACAGGATCATATCATTAGGAGAATGATGTGATGGACATACTCCTATAGATAAGCGTAGCATAAAGATCAAGTCATTTAAATAGTTCAATTGCTATATGCTTTCTGATACATAGTAACCTAATTCCTTCGACCATGAGATCATGCATATCACCTTTACGGATGGATGCTTTGATGACATCAAACACCACACCGTGAATCGGGTGGCTATAAAGGTGGCATTGAGTTTTCGGAAAGTATTGGTTGAAACACATGGATCAAGAGTGGATTTGTCCATCCATATGACGGATAGATATACTCTGGGCCCTCTCGGTGGAATGTCATCCAATTAGCTTGCAAGCATGTGACCGGCTCACAAGGGATCACATATCACGGAACGAGAAAAGAGTACTTATCGGTAACGAGGTTGAACTAGGTATGCGAGATACCGACGATCATAACCTCGGATAAGTAAACTATCGTGAGACAAAGGGAAATTGGTATCGTATGTAAGTGGTTCATTCGATCACAAAGTAATTGTAGAAATATGTGGGAGCCATATGAATTTCCAGATTCCTCTATTGGTTATTGTTCGGAGAAGTGTCTCGATCATGTCCGCATAATTCACAAACGTAGGGAGACACACTTAAGGATTCGACGTTGTTTGAGTAGTTATGGTATTATGAGAAAGAGACCAAATGTTGTTTGGAGTCTCGGATGGGATCCGGGATATCACGAGGTGATCCGGAATGGTCCGGAGAATAAGATTCATATAAGGAAAGTCCCGTTTCGAGTTCGGGAATGATTCCGTGTTTTCATCGGGAATGTTCTAGAAGGTTCTGGATTGTCCCAAGCACCGGGAGGGTACATGAATGTGTCATTACATATTGAATGATTGCATCATGTACTAAGTGTTCTTGCTGTTCCAAATAAAGGATTAAATTGAATCCTAAAACAGAAAAGTCAAATGGCCAGTTTAAAAGTCAAACGGCTAAAACAGGAAACTGTGGGAAACAAGCAAGAGGTGGTTGGAACCGACTTGGGGGAGGAGTCCCTCCAAGCCGGCGCACCAACCAAGGCTGACTTGGGGAGGGACTCCCCTCCCCTTGGCCGCCCCTCCCACCTATAAAAGGAGGGGCAGGGCCTCCTCCTCTAGACACACAAGTTCCTATCCTCTAATCTCCGGTTTAGAGCCGTTTTGGTTTAGAGCTTCTAATTGCTCTAGCCTTCGGTTTAGAGCCTTCTAATTGGTGTGTCTAAACCCTAGACCACTAATAGCTCTCTCTCATACTCCACCATACTCGCTCCGGCTTAAGGCCTCATGGATCTCCCTCTACTTCCTGCAGACCACGTTGTCTTGCCGGAATCGCGAGGAGAGTGCTACAACCTCCATTTTCTTTGGAACAAGGGAGAGGAAGGTCTTCGTCGAGTACCGAACGTGTGACCGATCATGGAAGCACTGCTTAACGCAGCTAGGAAGGATCCTAAACCATCTTGAGATCGGAAAGAGTACGACTACATCACCCACGAGAATCTGCTCTCGTTAACCGCTTTGGAATCTTCGAGGGTAAGTTATTCCATCGACTCGTTGCTACAATCTAGTAGATAGATCTTGGCTTGTTTGTTGGTATGCGATAGAAAATTTTGTTTTCCATGCTACGAACCCCTACAGTGGTATCAGAGCCGTGTCTATATGTAGATCTGTTGCACGAGTAGAACACAATGGTCATTGTGGGCGTTGATGCTTTTATTGTCGATTGCTTCTTGTGTACTTTGCATCTTGCGGTATGTTGGGATGAAGCGGCCCGGGCTAACCTTACATGACATCGTTCATGAGACTTGCTCCACGCTTGACATGCAACTTGTATTGCATAAGTGGCTTTATGGGTGCTGCTTTCTCCTAGCATAGTTAAGATCCAATTTACAACGGTGATTAACAATACTAGTATCAATGTTGTGGTTCTTGTTCGTAAGTTAGAACGACACTTATTGAAAGCCCCAAACCACGTAAAATATGCAAAGAAAGTAGAGGCGTCTAACTTTGTTTTGCGTGGGTGTGTGATCGATATGGCCATGATTGTGATTATATATGATGTATGCAATGTTCCTTATTGTAAGTTGGCAACCGGCAGGAGCCATATGGTTGTCTTTAATTTATGTTAAGACCCGCGTGTCTATTCAAAGTAGTTGTAATAGTTGAAGCCGGTGGACGACAACCATGGAGAAGCGTCATTGACCTTGATGCAATGCCGATGATGATGGAGATCATGTTCGTGCTTGAAGATGGAGATCGGAAGCACAAAGTAGAAAGGCCATATCATATCACATATTATTGAATTGCATGTGATGTTAATCCTTTATGCATATTGTATTGCTTAGTAGACGAAGGTAGCATTATAAGATGATCCCTCATGCACATGAATTTCAAGTCATAAAGTGTTCACCCTTAGTTAGCACCGTTGCTAAAGCTTGTTGTTTCGAAGCACCACGTGATGATCGGGTGTGTTAGATTCTACAAGTGTATACAACGTGAGCAAGCCAGATTTGCTCATGCGGAAACTAAGGTTTGATTTTGACGAGCCTAGCATGTACAGACATGGCCTCGGGAACACGGATTACCGAAAGGTAGAGCATGAGTCATATAGTAGATATGATGAACATGTTGATTGTTCGCCATTGAAGCTATATCAACTCTCGTGATGATCGGTTTTGATGTGGTGGATTTGGTTCGTGTGGTCACTAAAACAATGTGAGGGATATTGTTTTGAGTGGGAGTTCACCTAGATTAATTTAATTATTAATTAGAACTCAATTTATCATAAACGAAATCAAAGTGAAATTGCATAGTTGTTGTAGTCATTGGCATCCGTTTACCACCTTGCGCTTAGTTATAATTGAGATAATAGAACTATAGAATTCTGGTTAGTTACTTTTTAACTGGTATCGTATTGTTTTGATGTGTTAATCTAAAGTTTAAAAGTCCTATTGCAAACTTTCAGTAAGTTCCGGTTACTCCATGAAGTTTAATAATTAGTATTAAATCAAGAGTAACAATTCCAAGTGTTAGTGTATAAGTATCATGTTTGTTTCCATGATTCTTGATATTCAAAGGATTGTCTTAATATCAAGGTTATCTAGGATCTGAAAGAGTTGTTTCAGAAACCATGATGTGTGGAAGATATTGTGATATCTGAAACGAAGTTTTGGTTGCAACATGATAGAGTATAATATGGCTAAAGTCATGTTCTCATATTTGATGAGAATTTGCAAAAAGTTGGAGACACTAGTTGTCCTAATCCTCCAAAAGTTTTTGGGAGAGCAACATTATACTCATGATTCACCGTTACAAGATAAAAGTAGCTTGATCATGGATAATTCCATGATAAGGGTGAATATTTGATGTAGGTAAAATATTTACTACACCAAGAGATTACTAAAGAAAGGAATTTGAAAGAACACCAAACATTTGATGATGGTGATCTACTTCAAAGTGCAAGTCCAAAGACATTGGTATTTAATTATACACGCTTTGGATTATGTGTCATATGTATGACTCCACTATTGATGTTGATAGATTCTTTCAAATAGAAAAGTAAATACTGAAAGAGAATCTCATAAATATATGGCAGAAAGGAAAAGACTAGAATTGTTCAGCTTAAGTATATAGAAGATATACATGTTATGGCTATATTCTTTGCTTATTAAACAATGTGGTTCTCAAGTATTTGATACTGAATTTGTTGGTGTGAATCGTCATACGAAACAACACAATTCATGAACTACAATGGCCTAAGTAACTAGCAAAAGAATATGTGATGATGTTCATCGAAAACAAATAAAGGGTTATTGTGTTGCTCATTAAACATCAAAGCTTGCCTTCAAAGATTTGTTTTATCAGGTATTATGAGAACAAAAGGGTTGTTCAAATAATTGCCGTAATCTATAAAAGATGGATGATTCACAAATCTCGTTGGAGAAATCACATCCATAAAACTAGTGCTAAAAATGTCGAAAGACAAATTGATTGAAAGATCAGTTAGGAAGTGACATCGCAATTTAAATTATATTGGAAAGAAAACATGAAGAAACTCCATATGGATGGAATATTGGAGTCTATTTGATTTTGATCAAATGACACTTGTGAAACTTTCCTAGAGATAATTGAAACTTCGTTCATAGGCCAAAAGGGAACGAAAGACTAGATTATTGGAATTTGTACATATTGTTGTACGAAGTCTATTATGTGTAGTCAAGAGCGATGGATTTTAACTTCATTTGCTTTTTCCGAAATTTTGAGTGAATATATGAATATTTACTTAACAAGGATGAAGTATGAAACATTTGAAAAGTTCAAAGACTTTCAAGATGAAGTGAAAAATCATTGTAACAAGAATATAAACAGTTTATGATAAAGATCATAAAGGAAGATATTTGAGTTACAGAGTTTAGCATAATACCTAAGATTTAAGGAATCGTTCCGTGGATTTGCATTTCCCGAAACACCATAAGGGTATGGATCATTCGAGATATGTAATTAAACCTTGCTTGACATGGTAAGATCAAAGGTATAATTCATAAAACTGCCATTATATTTTAAAGATTAAAAGCTTTAGAGATTACCGTTTTTCCACTGAAAAGAGCTCCATCATAATACATTGAAATGACACCATATAAAGTTATGGTTTGGGATAAAACCCAAGTTGTCCTTTCTTAAACATTGGTATGCTTTGCATAAGAAAGATGTTTGCAACCAAAGTCGGATGAACCTGTCTTTGTATGTTATTTTGAATAACTGTTAAGTATTCCTCCATAACACCAGAGACAAAAGTGTTTGTCGCTTAGAATGTCAAGTTTCTTTGGGAAGGAATTTTTCGTGAAAAGTTAAGTGGGAGGACAATAGAACTTTGATAAGGTTAAAAGAACCTTAGCTATATGTGCAGAGTTGCGCAGCGCCGAAAAGTGTTCCGGAGGCAGCAACAAAGCTCATGGCTCACGTACCTCAAAGGTTGTGGTCGCGGAGATCTAAGTTCCTATTGAGACAAGTAGATCGGGTAAACAATCAAATACCAAGATTTGAGGGTTGAATCATTATTTGAGAATAATGAACCGACTACATGCAAAGAAGCGATGGTGGGCCCTAACTCCGTCAAATGGCTTGAAGCCATGAAATCCGTGATAGTTCCATACACGAGAAATCAAGTTTTGAACTTGAAGGACCCTCGAGAAAGGTGTAAGACCTTACAGTTGTGTCTGGATCTATAAAGAAATAGACATGGATGTTTTACATCTATGAAATAGTCGACATGTTGGGAAAGAGTTCACAAAATGTTCAAAGGTTGACTATGACAAGATTTGATCTTTCATAGTGATATTTAGTCTAGACGGATTAATTTAGCAACCACTACATATAATTTGTTATATGGTAGTTGAATAAACAAAACAAGTTCTTCTAATAGAATTGTTACCTAGGACATGTGCATAACACGGTCCATAGGGTTTTGTTAATTCAAAAGGATGCTAAAAGCATATGCAAACTTCAATGGTTAAAGTGAGCATCGCGGAGTTGGAATCTTCACTGTGATGAAACTATTAAAGGAGTTTAAAAGTTCATCAGAGACGATGGAGATGCTTGCATTTGCAAGAAATTAAGTGGGAGCGCTAAGACATGTTTCTAATACATTATGTGGAAGACATATTGTTGATTGGAAATAATGTATCTTTTATTAACACATATTAAGAATTTCATCCCGATGAAAGACTTAGGCAAAACCCAAATATTTGGCATCAATAGACGCTAATATGGTTGTGCCAGAAGTACATAGACGAGATATTGAATGAGTTCAATATAGAAACTACAAGAAAGGTTCTTGTCGCACAGAAAGGATTGAAAGAGTTCAAATGTTGATGATATATTCAAGTGTATTGACATTTGGTAAAGTGAAACAAATAATCAAGTATAGATTGATACTTGATGTATGAAATCACAAAGAGTATTTATATCAATCATACTGTGATATGTACAAATCCAGATATGTCCTATGCTCTAAATGTTGTGAGCATATAGCAGAATGATTCGTAAGATGATCATTGGACAATAGTAAGGATATTCTTATGTTCTTTTGGAAGAACTAAGAGTATAATATTTGTAGAAGTGACAAATAGATGGTTAGTTCATTGTAAAAGTACTACATTGATACTAGTTTTGTCACAAAGTACAAATTAAGTTTATCTCGATCTAAACTAAGGGTGGAACAATATAATGGAAAGTGAGTTCCATAATGGATTTGGATGAGTTCCAAAGTTAAGACATTGTGACTGATACTACAACAAAAGGCTAAGTATATGACTGCTATTTTAGCAGCAAAAGAGGGCATTTGTGTCAAGTAGTTTGTTATCAAACTAGGTGTAGTTCACAGTGGGATAATACTATGAAGATATATTGTGCGACAATATTATCAACATGTTTTAACCCCAAAGAGCTAAAGGTCACACCGAAAGACCAAACTTATACAAAGCCATCTCATTAGAGAATGAGTGATGCGTAGAGACGCAAAGACATGCAATTACACACGGACCTGGAAGTGTCGATCCGAGATCATTGACCACTAGCAATCGTGTACATACAACACCGGAAAGCCATAGGTGTTGAATACACAAAGGTTTGAAACTAGATTATTGACTCTAGTGCAAGTGGGAGACTGTTGGAGATATGCCCAAGAGGCAATAATAAAGTGGTTATTATCATATCTTCACACTTATGATAAATGTTTACATACCATGCTATAATTGTATTAACCGGAAACATTAATACTTGTGTGATTTGTAAACTAAAATAAGAGTCCCTAGTAAAGCCTCTTGTTAAACTAGTTTGTTGGTTAATATATGATCATGGTTTCCTGATCATGAACATAGAGATGTTATTAACAACAGGATCATATCATTAGGATAATGATGTGATGGACATACTCTTATAGATAAGCGTAGCATAAAGATCAAGTCATTTAAATAGTTCAATTTCTATATGCTTTCTGATACATAGTAACCTAATTCCTTCGACCATGAGATCATGCATATCACCTTTACCGGATGGATGCTTTGATGAAATCAAACACCACACCGTAACTGGGTGGCTATAAAGGTGGCATTGAGTGTTCAGAAAGTATTGGTTGAAACACATGGATCGAGAGTGGGATTTGTCCATCCATATGACGGATAGATATACTCTAGGCCCTCTCGGTGGAATGTCATCCAATTAGCTTGCAAGCATGTGACTGGTTCACAAGGGATCACATATCACGGTAACGAGAAAAGAGTACTTATCGGTAACGAGGTTGAACTAGGTATGCAGAGATACCGATGATCATAACCTCGGATAAGTAAACTATCGTGAGACAAAGGGAAATTGGTATCGTATGTAAGTGGTTCATTCGATCGCAAAGTAATCGTAGAAATATGTGGGAGCCATATGAATTTCCAGATTCCTCTATTGGTTATTGTTCGGAGAAGTGTCTCGATCATGTCCGCATAATTCACGAACCGTAGGGAGACACACTTAAGGATTCGACGTTGTTTGAGTAGTTATGGTATTATGAGAAAGAGACCGAATATTGTTCGGAGTCTCGGATGGGATCCGGATATCACGAGGTGATCCGGAATGATCCGGAGAATAAGATTCATATAAGGAAAGTCCCGCTTTGGAGTTCGGGAATGATTCCGTGTTTTCATCGGGAATGTTCTAGAAGGTTCGGATTGTCCCAAGACCGGGGAGGGTACATGAATGTGTCATTACATATTGAATGATTGCATCATGTACTAAGTGTTCTTTGTTCCAAATAAAGGATTAAATTGAATCCTAAAACAGAAAAGTCAAATGGCCGCTTTAAAGTCAAACGGCTAAAACAGAAACTGGGAAACAAGCAAGAGGTGGTTGGAACCGACTTGGGGAGGAGTCCCTCCAAGCCGGGCGCACCAACCAAGGCCGACTTGGGAGGGACTCCCTTGTCCGCCCTCCCACCTATAAAAGGAGGGGCAGGCCTCCTCCTCTAGACACACAAGTTCCTATCCTCTAATCTCGGTTTAGAGCCGTTTTGGTTTAGAGCTTCTAATTGCTCTAGCCTTCGGTTTAGAGCCTTCTAATTGGTGTGTCTAAACCCTATACCACTAATAGCTCTCTCATACTGCACCATACTCGCTCGGCTTAAGCTCAGGGATCTCCCTCTACTTCCCACTGCCACGCCGCGGAATCGCGAGGAGAGTGCTACAACCTCCATTGCCTTTGGAACAAGGGAGAGGAAGGTCTTCGTCAGTACCGAACGTGTGACCGATCGCGAAGCGCTGCCGAACACTACCTGGAAGGATCGCTCACGCGATCTTGAGATCGGAAAGAGTACGACTACATCACCCACGAGAATCTGCTCTCGTTAACCGCTTTGGAATCTTCGAGGGTAAGTTATTCCATCGACTAGTTGCTACAATCTAGTAGATAGATCTTGGCTTGTTTGTTTGTATGCGATAGAAAATTTTGTTTTCCATGCTACGAACCCCTACAATATTTACTGGAGTCAGGGGACAGTCGGCTGTAAACATCTTCATGGAGACTTCGGGGAGCCTCCTCTCTACTCTCTCCTTGATCAAAAATTGCATCCGGGTCTTGTAGTCCTTCGCAGGAATGCGATTCGGGCTGACCCTCAGGCTTTCTTTCTGGTCTTCGGTGACCGTGTGCATGAGGCAATCTACGTGATACTGCAAAGGCTGAATCCGGCGATCCAGCCAGCAGTCAGCTCGAGAAGCTCCCCGAGTCTGAGCTAGCTCCACTAGAGGGCTATCTTTTAGACGATTCAGAGGCGACAGAGGATGACGAGGTACGGGAAGTTCCTTCCTCTGCTGCCAAGAAGCGCAAGGCCAAGGATGTTGTTGTTACTGCTAGCACCCAAGTCTTGCTAGTAGTTAAAAGGTAAGAACCTTGTCAATATTGTAGTACCTTGTACATTTCTTTCTTTCCAAAGCACACCCGATGTTTGGTTTTATGTGTTTCAGAGCTACAATAGTTTTGAAGAGCAAGCTAAAGCCAGAAAGCAAGCTAGGCAAACAACTGCGCCAGCAGAAGCTTGTCATTTCTCGAGTCATGCCTCCTCCGTCTCCCAGCAGTACCCAAACATCAGCACCGGAGGCTTCTGCCTCTCCCAATGCTGGTTCTGCCATCCCCGACGCCCTGGTTACCGTTGGTAGCCAGGCAACTAACAAGGGTGAACCGGTCAAGGGTAATGATCCCATAGTCATATCAACAGGGGAGGTGGATAAAATGGCTGGCTCTGCTGCCTTCGGCCTGAAGCGAAAAAAGAAGGAAGAAATTCTCAAGCTGGCTCAGTTCAGTCTCGAGAAACAAACCCTCACCCCGGAGGCAGCGAGCCAAGAGACGGAAGACATGAAGCTGGTGAATCTCCTGGACCAAATTTTGGTCTGGGATGCGAAAATCGAGTTTGGCGAGCTCCTGACAACAAACGTTCCTTCCCTCTCTCTTGCTGAGGAAGTGTTCCACAACACGAAACTCAGATTCGAGAAGCTGCATTTGGAGCATATTGTAAGTTTTTCGAATCTCGTTTGTAGCATTTATTATCATATCCTCTAGCCCCCAAGCATAAATTCGGATAAACATCATAGTATTAAATCTGATTTGATGCTTATAGGATGCAAAATAACAATATAGTGTAGCCCCGAAGGCTCGTGCTGTATTTTGACTTGGTTAAAGTTGCAGCCTAGTCTTAGTAGCTGTCTGACGGTATTCCATTTTTAAGCTTACAGAAAATTGCATATTTCAACCAGGAATTGCTCAAGAACATATGCAACAAGCGTAAGAAGACTAAGGCTCCGCGCCTTGAAAATTCCAAGTTGAAGGTGGAGAAAAAATGAGGCGGAAGGTAATCTTTTCCGACTCCTTTTTCCATTAGTGATTGCCATAGTCAAAACTGTTCAGCCGACTGATAATTTTTTCCTTTGCAAATTGCTGTGTGAATCTAGCAAGATGGTGGAGGAGGCCGAGAACTTCAAGGTCTTGAAAATAGAAAATGCTGGAACTCCGGGATGAGCTTGAGAAGTTAAAGGTTGAATCGGATAAATTCGTGAGCGTCGTCCTGGAATTAAGAAACATGGAGACCGAGAGGCTGTTGGCCCTCCGAGATAAACAACTTGATGATCTCAAGAAGGACTTCGAGAGCCAGAAAGATCGAGCCCAGGCCACAGAAGTAGAGCTGAAAAGTCTCTGAGAGGAGCATTCTTAGTGGAACCGCTGTGTGCTAGGTACGATTTCCGAAATTTACTCTTCTCTTGATTTCCCACCTTTTCTGAGTTAGATTTTGATTTTTTGGTTCTTTTCCCAGTTCCTCTGCATCTTTCCGACTCTTCTTCCTCTGAACCTCGCCTCGAGCGCATAAAGCTTGTTGGAGATGTTCTTTTCGACTTCCGCCAAACTCTTGAAGAGGCTGGCAAGTCGGTCAGACTTTCCAACTAGCACAAAATGCCAGTGCTTGAGGTGAGGGACAAGGCCAAGGAGATTCCGAAGCTTATCGAATACTGGAAGATTTCCTATGCTCGGACTGCTGCACAGACTGCCCTTACCATGGTGACGATCCACCACAGCGACATGGATATCTGGCACGTCACCAAGGGCATCGCCGATGAGGACGATGAGGGTAACCCGCAAGACATCAAGGCCATCCAAGAATCTTGTGCGGGCTATGCTTGTCGCGTGGTGGAGATGACGAACTACACGACGCCATTCTTCCAATCCGTCGCTATGCCTCCTTCACCCCAAGAGCCAGAAGATAGCCTTATTGAAGGAGCTTCTGAGTCTCAAGATCAAGGTGACGACAATGTCGACTCCAGCGCTCCAAGGTCTCTATCACCACCGCCTGAATCTGCAGCATAAACATCTTGATGCATTATCCTGAAATTTTTATTTGGCATGTAATGGCAGGAATGATATTTTGTTTTTGAATGCGCGCTGGTTTGTAAGAACTCATGCTTTACTATATTAGCACTTGTTTGTATATATTTTTTATGCGTGTGCCCAAAAAATTCTTAAGCACTTTTTTGTGTTTACACTTATCGTTTTATCTGGCTCTCTACATCGTCCCTTTCATGAGCCGGCCAACCTTTAGCACGGAAACTTTGCCGAGCAATGGAGCTCAATTGCTAAACCTGTTTAAACTCGGAAACAAAGCCGGCTTCCAATACCAACAATTTATTACTCGGAAAATGCCTGCGTCTAAGCAATCAGATAAAAAACCAAAGTATAAACAAGACATTAGATTTATACCCTAAGGTAACTTTTTTAGATATTCAAAAATCATAACCAGAACAAACATGAGCATAAAGTACTTTCAAGCATTCTGGGACTTTTGAAAACGACATGCTCTTTTGGAAATAAGATGGCAGAAAACTTCTCAACAATAATATATGAGGAAACCAATACTTTATTTCACTTTGAACATGTACATATATGATTACAAGGAAATATAACTAAAAATAGAAGGGACGTAGCTGTGCAATATTCCATGGACGGTCTATTTCATCCGGGTCTGTACTACTTCCAGCTCTCTTTCTCTTCCGAGTATCTGGTCTTTCCTTGATTGGTCTCATATCGGTTAAATAATATGACCTGTTATGCAGAACTCTACTGATCATAAAAGGTCCTTACCAAATCGGGGAAAGTTTGTTCTTTCTCTTTTGCACGAGTCGAAGAACTAAATCGCCTTTCCTAAAAGAACGGTTTTGCACTCTCTGACTATGATACTTGCGTAACTTCTGCTGATAGGCTATAGATCTCTGATCAGTAACGACGTGAACTTCTTCGACTATGTCGAGATTATCTTGTCGAGAAACTTCTGCATCTTCTTTGATATATGCTTTTACTCGAGGAGACCGGTGAATTAAATCACTTGGAAGAACTGCTTCTGCACCATAGACCAAGAAGAAAGGAGTGTATCCGGTTGATCTGTTAGGATTTATACGTAAGCTCCATATCACAGACGGCAATTCTTCTGCCCAAGCCCCCGCGGCACGACGAAGTGGTACCTCGAGACGAGGTCGGAGTCCTTGTAGAATAAGACCGTTAGCTCTTTTGACTTGTCCATTAGCTTGTGGATGCGCAATTGATGCAATATCAAGTCAGATCCCTTGTTCCTCGCAAAATTCGGCCAGTTCTCGCATAGAAAAGTTGATCCCGTTGTCAGTAATTATACTGTGCGGATATCCAAATAGGATGATCACGTCTTCGACAAACTTTTTGGCTGTGGCTCCATCCCAACTTGTACGGGTTTGGCCTCAATTAATTTTATAAATTTATCCACCGTCACTAGTAGGTGAGTAAATCCACATTTCTCCGTGCGAAACGGCCCTACCATATCAAGCCCCCATACCGCAAATGGCCATGTAATAGGGATTGTTCGTAGCTGATCAGCCAAAATGTGTGCCTGATGGGCGTACTTTTGGCAGCCTTTGCACGTTTTGGCCAGTTTCTCGGCATCCTCTTTAGCTGTGAGCCAAAATAATCCGTGTCTAATAGCTTTTGCCACTAAAAATTTGGCTGCAGCGTGGTGACCACACTCGCCTTCGTGGATTCCTCATAAGATTTCCACTCCTTCTTCCGGAGAAATATAGTGCTGAAAAACCCTAGAGACACTCCGCTTATAGAGCTCACCATTTATTATTGTATATGCTTTTGCTTATCGGACAATCTGCCGGCTCAGAACTTCGTCTTCGGGTAATTTTCCATCTACTAGGAAATCTAGATAGGGTTTGTTCAGCTGGGTATTACCGCGAGAACTTCTACTAGAGGTGAGTCGGATTTCGTCGGATAGTCCTCATCAACTCCTGTGATGGAGGGGAGTTTCAGGTGCTCTAGGAAAGCGCCATCCCGGACTTGTTTCCGCGCAGAGCCTATCCTTGATAAAGCACCTGCTTCCTCATTTTCTGCTTGAGGGATGTGTTGAACCTCAAAACCCTCGAACGATTTAGATAATTCATCCACAACAGCTTTGTAGGATGTCATGTGCTTGTTTTTAGATATCAGATACTTGCTGAGCAACTAAATCCGAGTCTCCATAATACATGAGTCTAGTTACGCCAATATTTTTGGCCATGCGTATTCCATGTAATACTCGGCAATATAATTGGTTGCCGTGACGTGTATCTATAACACATAGAACAACTTATCTCCTTGGGGTGACTTGAGCACCACGCCAGCCCCCGAGCCTCCTCGTTCTTTTGACCCGTCAAAATGTAGGGTCCAAAATTCCAAGTCTTGAGGACTTGTATTTTCTTCCATCTCTGTCCAATCAGCGACGAAATCGGCAAGTATTTGGGACTTGATTGTTGTTCGTGGCTTGTACTCGATGTTGAAAGCTGCAAGCTCTATTCCCCACTTTGCGACACGTCCTGTGGCGTCGCGGTTGTTGATTATATCTCACAGGAGAGCAGCACTCACCACTGTGATCTTGTGCTCTAGAAAGTAGGGCCGTAGCTTTCTGGAGGCGAAGAACACTTCATAGGCTAACTTTTGATGATGTGGATACCGTTGTTTTGATTCTGTTAGGACCTCTCTTAGGTAGTATGTTGGACGCTACACCTTATGCTCATAGCCTTCTTCCTCGCGCTCCACCGTCGTTACCACACTTATGAATTTGTTAGTCGATGCGATGTAAAGTAACATAGGCTCCTGAGGCTCTGGTGCCGCGAGAATTGGTGGGTTTGAAAGTAAATCTTTCAAACTTTGTAGAGCAGCGTCGGCTTCCTAGGTCCAGACAAATTTGTCAGTTTTCTTCAAGAGTTTGTATAAAAGCGTGGCTCTTTCTCCGAGTTGGCTGACGAACCAACTCACTGCTGCAATGCAACCAGTGAGACGTTGTACGTCCTTCAGGCGAGTCGGCCTGATAATGTTGAGTATATCCTTAATTTTGTCCTGGTTCACCTCTATGCCTCTTTCAGACACAATGAAACCTAACAATTTTCTGGCTAGAATTCCAAAGAAGTACTTCTTCGGATTTATCATTATGTTAAATTTTCGTAGGCTAGCAAATGTTTCCTCTAAGTCAGAAATAAGTGGTTTCTTCTTTTTGGACATCACTGCTATATCATCTACGTATATATGGATATTGATCGTTAAGGCAACACTGCATTGTGCGTTGATATGTAGCTCCTACGTTCTTTAAGCCAAAAGGCATAGTCTTGTAGCAGAATGTTCCAAAAGGTGTGACGAAAGACGTCTTTAGTTGATCTGATTCTTTCATTGGTATTTGGTGATATCCAGAATATGCATCTAGAAAACAGAGTAGCTCCGACCCTGCCGTTGAGTCAATAACTTGACTAATTCTAGGCAAAGGAAAAGGATCTTTAGGGAAAGCCTTGTTCAAGGTAGAGTAGTCAATGCACATCCTTAAATCAATAGTGTCCTTTTTAGGGAGGAGTACAGGATTTGCCACCCATTTAGCGTAAATGACCTCTGCGATAAATCTGGCTAACTCTAGTCGGGCTAATTCCTTAGCTATAGCTTTACGCTTTTCATCACCAAACCGTCGTAAGGACTGTTTAAGGGTTTAGCGTCAGGGTACACATTAATAGAGTGCTCGGCAAGTTCCCTAGGTACTTGTAACATCCTAAAAATACTAAACTTGGATCATCAAATTCTAATCCTCACATTTAGGGTTAACAAAAACTTTTCTAAATAAAATTATGAATGCATGCATATGTGTATGCATTGATTTTGAATTCTTTTAAACTGTAACACCCTCAGAATCGGCCCTATGCAAGTTTTAGCGAAACTCGCCGAACCCGCATAGAAACGATTCGAAGGTTCCCACCAGGCACTTTCGTGCGGGTGGAAAAACAAAGTAATAACATTACACAACAGTCCTCGATGGGACCCACGTAATGAGATATATACAATGACTCAAAGAGTCAAGAATACAGATATAATATACAAAGATCCAAATCACCTTGAAAGCGATAGGCGTCCGACTACGGACAAGATGCAAATGAGGCTAAGAGCCACGAAGAATAACCAATGGCGTCCATAACCCCGCCTGTGCCAAGCCGGAAGGGTAACCTGCTAACGGCGTCGATCTCAAAACCTGCTTAAACAAAAAGGTGCCGACAAAGGGCAAAGGAAAAGAGGAGCGTCGATCGAGGCCAAGACAGGCGAGGCTAGAATTGGCCCCTCGCCTACATAGGTATGGTGGATCGAGCGGCAAAGATGCACTAAACAACCTATAGAGACTCGATACAACCGCGGATGTCGAGAGGGATAAGAATGATCTAACCGGATCCAACTGAAGCTATCACCAAACAAACCCATCTGGTGTTTCCCCTCGAGACCAATTCGAGGAAGTCAACCGAGAACTCACCAGTTGGCGCTTTACTTATTCGCCACAGCAATTTACTAGTCGTGTGTAGGTAATCGTCACGATAAAGTAGCGATGGGCACTTTTAATTAACCATTCCGTTATAGTGGCCACACTTACTAGTCAAATACAATTAACATGAGATAACCCCAAAACCCAGCTTGTTGGTACTTTTACTTAGCCATTACATTGTAGTGAAGCTGATTACTAGTCAAACGAATACAAGTCAATTTATAACAGAAACTTTAGTTATAGTTGTCTATGATCAAGCATCGTGCTCCAAGTCGTCCATAACCGCGACACGGCTTCTAAAAGATTTAACCGCAGGGTGCACCAAAGTATCCACAGGCACTTCGACCCTTTTTGCCAGATCAGTTAACATACACCCATTGGTATGTCGGCGGGGCCTAAGTCACGACGTTCCTAGACCCAAAGCAAGTACATGGGGGCCACCCCACCGAGTCGACACCCGCAACGGAGTCGGCCGGTCTCCGAGACGGACTCAGGGTTTGGGTGGACGCGGAGCGACAAGAAATCCCCAAACGGGACCGACACCGCAAAACGTGTCCCGATCCTAACAAGACAAAGGTGCTCCTCACAAACGTAAATAAAGCAAAGCATGGCATAAGTACAGGATAGTAAAAACACCTCAAACTAGTTGTGGCCCCCGGTACAATACTTTGAAATCAGGTAATAATCAATGGGGGGCCCATATCTCCCCACCTGTGGTTAGCGCGCTCGATCTCGGAACAGGTGTCCAGAACTCGGGTCCTACGGGACACAAGTGGGCGGTCGGAAACCAAAACTTACCTATCACCCACCGATGCCTCTGCTTAATTCAATTTTAGTTGTTAAACAGGAATTAAAGTGAACAATAAGTAAACCATGATCGTCTCCAACATCAACATGCGGCAAACCTCCAACAATGGTGGTACTTGACGACAAGCAAAACACTTGAGCAAGCGACTACGACACGCGGGTCCGACTATCTATCAATCAACAGGTAATAGGATGTGTCCAAGGCTATATATGGCTGCCAGGGATATTACGGGTACGAATACTAGAGCAACGCAACACAGATAGCAATAGATCAACAGGAGGGAATAAATACTATAAAAGCAAGATAGGTAGAAAGGGGGAGATGCTCGCCTGAAAACATTGCCGAGGGAGTTCAACCGAAGATCGGGGCGAAGCTCACATCAACTCAACGGCCTTATCCGCGAAGAACCAAAACACTAGAAGAAACACCGGATGCACTATTTAATACGACGGCAGAAGATCGGCATGATGCATGCATGATGGATGACATGGCAAAGGTGCGATGCGATTAGGTCAATATTAAGCGGAACCGGGGTCCCGACAATTAATAAGGTGGTTCATGTTGTTTAGCTACCCCGCAGTTTAAATGTTGTTTTAACATGGCAAAGAGATAGTACCGGTTCGCTACACCAATTTAAATGAGGCCAATATAAGGCTAGATTTGCCCGCATATGGGCCCCATATTTAATTAGAGGTGAATCGGCATAAGGCCCCCAAACCACATGAATGTGTGCATGCATGATCAATCAATATGCGACAAGTTGTATTATATTATAAAATAAGGTTCTGGTAAAGGGTTCACACATTAGGGGTCTCGACGAACTTGGGGTTCCGGGGTTCGGGGTCGGTCTCAGGGTTCGACGGATCTGGGGTTCGGGGTTCGACGGATGCGTTCTCGGATAGCGGGGGTAGATCTTGTTGTCCTGTGTCGGTGACCTCGGCATCCGGGAAGCAGGAGTTCGGCGTCGGGGCGCATCGGATTCTTCCGGTCGTATGCCGTTCTTGTCGTCGTGCCGATCTTGTCGGGTCCTCGTAACGGGACGGTCTTGGCGTCCGGGATGCAGTGCTTGACGTCCTTCGGTCCCCTGTCGACGGTCTTGGTGTCCTCGATGGATAACTTGGTGTATCCGTGTTGGCGACCTTGGGGTTTCTTCAGGTTCGGGCGTGGCCTTGGATCACCGGATCGGGCGTCGGGAGCTTGGCCATCGATCGGTGCAGGAGTTCTTGGGGTCCCGACGGCCGTTGTCGTTGTCGATCTCGAGTGGCACCAGGTGGGCGATCTTGACGGTTCACGGCCTCGTCTTGTCGAACATCGGCACACATGAACAGAGCACATCGGCTGCAACCCCGAGGCGTCGCAACGGCATGGTTCTCGAGACCAGATCGCTGACGCAGGCAGGCACCGCGGTCTTGGCATCGAGGACAAGACCGGGCTCGAAGGCGAGCGGGGGTACGGCGAGGAGGGTCCTGTGGACGGCGCGGGCCGGGCTCCGCGAGGCGAGCACGGGCGAGGACGGCCTGGGTGGCGGGCGCTCAAGGCAGAGCGCAGGCTCGAGGCGGCGGAAGGAGGGCCGGCGGGCGTGATCAGCGGGTGGGGCGGAAGCTTCGGGAGGCGGCTGGTGGAGGCCGCGGCGAGGACGCGACCTCAGCATGGCGCGAGCAGAGCCGGAGGTGGGCGGCAGACGCAGCGCGAGCGGCGGTGCAGACGGCTGTCGACGACACAGAGGCGAGGGGGTCGAGGGGGGTGGGGCTTGGGGCGACGGACGGAGCCGGGAGGGGCACGCCACACATGGCACGGCCGACCTGGCAGAGGTGGCGGCGGAGAGGGGAGCTTTGGGGGAGAGAGGAGAGGGAGGTGGGGCCGGAGGGGTGGGGCCCAGGGAGGAGAGGGTGCGGCTGGGGCAGTGGTGGTGGTCCGGGTGGGGCCATGGGCTGGGCGGCAGGTGTGTGCGCGTGAGTGCGTGGCGTGCTGTGTGGGCAGGGTGTGGGTTGAGTGGTTGAGAGAGAGAGGGAGTGGGGTAGGCTAGGTGGCTGCACCTGAGTGGCTAGGGGGAAAGGGTGGGGTGAGGTGGCGTCTCGCTATTGGAGGGGGTGAGGTGGCCAGGGGGTGTGGGTAGGTTTCCGGGTAGCCTTAGGATTTCAGGGGTGGACCGATCTGTTTTATACGGGGGTGGTCGTTCGGGTCGGATTGGCCCGTTCGACTGCCCCCACTAAAAATAATATAATTTTTTATTTGATTTAAACAGGCCGTGTGCAAACCGATAATGGCCTAAACAAAATATTCCGGGGACCCAGTTTGGTGTTTGAATTAAGACGGGGCGTATTAGAAAACGAAACGGGCTTTGCGAAAAATAGTTTTTGACAAACAACATATGATGATGACGATGCAATGCACAAATTCAACGCGATTTTCTAGTAGTGGTTTTTGCGGGATGCCACATAAACCCACCTTGTTTGTTTGTTTGTTTGTTTCATTTCTTGTAAAATGTTTCTTAGGTGAAATAAACATCATCTAAAACATTTCCCACACTTTTCTTAAAGACAAGTAAATCAAAACACATATATGAAGTGAATGGTCACTTTGACCAATTTAACTCCGATGCCTACTTTGGCTGTCTCAAACTTTCAAAACATAACAGAAACTTTTCTGGATCTTTGCACCCCTTGAATGTACTCATAACAAGGTATCAAGGCCCACCTTGTGATCATCCAGAAACTTTCAAATGAATAGTTTAAATGACAATTCAAAATTGAATCTTTATCATATGGGAAGATCCCACTTTTTCAAAAACCACTCAAACAAGCTCAACTTTCAAAACCCAAGCATCTGCAGACTCACCAGCACCAATCTAGCACACCCACCAAAATTCATTTCAAAATTCAAAACTTGATTTCATGCGACCATTTCATCAAACAGGTTGCAGACACAAATCAAACAAACATCAAACACTATAGTGTGCAGTAAAATTGGCCTAACTTGTTCCCTAGTTAGCTCACACACAGCTCAGTAGATCATCTAGGAAGTCTAACTAAGGACTAGCACCACTGTGAGCTTGCCATTGCCATTAATGGTGAACAGCCGAGCACCCCAATGCCACCCCAT
The DNA here is from genome assembly GCA_030063025.1 of Avena longiglumis. NCBI lineage: Eukaryota > Viridiplantae > Streptophyta > Magnoliopsida > Poales > Poaceae > Avena > Avena longiglumis. The sequence goes on from CP125975.1 coordinate 329,769,981, forward strand.
AGTCGACAACAAGCTAGGAGCAGCAGCAAGCCTAGCCAGCATGTCTGGGAGGCAGCCCACTGTCCAACGCCACTCCCTGTCCCAGCCGCGAGCGTTGACAAGCCCTGGACCACGCGCACAAGCCGCGCCCAGACCATGCCAAGCATGCGCCAGAGTGCCACCCTCGACCAGCGTCCACAGACCGCGCGCCGCCCTCACCGTGTGCACACACGATCACCACCGACCCAGGAGACCGCCAGACATCCCCGTTTGCCGCCCCGTGCCATACAGCCACCGCCCGCCGTCGAAGACGCCCGCTGCCAGAGCACCGCCTGTTCAGACCAAGCCGCACCTCCCATGCCTCGAGACCATGTCGTTGAGCATCGCCAGGAGACACCGCACCGCCCTACCCTTGCCCATGCCTTTAGCGCTGTAACCTCGCTTCGACGAGCTCACGTGCGCCCGACGGTCCCTCGCCGACTATAAATAGAGGCCACCGCACGATTTCTTCACACCATCTCACTCCCTCTCCTCACTGATCGTGCCACACCATTCTCGAGCAAGGCGAGCACCACCTTGCGAATTTCACCGAGCCCGCCGCCTGGAGAAGAAAGGAGCCAGCGATTGAGGCGCCCAGAGAAGCCACCGGTCAGGAGATTCGCCGACTTCGTCGCCCGCCTCGCCGACCCTCGCCTGCACCCGGTGAGCCCCAGACCCCTCAGGCCGCGCTAGGTTTCGTTCTCGCCGAGTTGTCTCGCATCGACGATGACCCCACCGTTGGACTAGAACTAGATCGAACGATCCACGTTGCCCATACCGCTTCTCCCAGCCCGTGTCAGGCGAGTGGGGACACACACTTAAGCAGCCAGGAGCATGCGCTTAGCAGGGCCCAAGATTTTTCCGCAGCCCAGCGATTCAAATTAAACCTTTTTCTTTTTAAATTCAAATAGACTTCTGTACCCAACTTCAAAAATCAACCCAGACCGATTCAGTGCACCAAATTGGATGAAACCAATTTTGTTGGAAAGGTCTATGAATGCTGAATCCAAGACCGTTGGATTCAAGTCATTTGGATCTGTAGATCACCCATAGTAAAAATAACAAGGCAGAAGCTTTTCTGCATTCAAACATTTTCCAAATTTAAACCATAAAAGCTTTTGAGTTGATTCCAACTCTCAAAAATCACATTTAACCATACCTTTTAGAATATATAAAAATATATAGGTTTACTTGCAGAAATAATGTTCAAGTAATAAAAGAATGCTACATAAGCATTTCTAGCCACTTTAATTAATTAAAATAAAAGGGCAAAACCTTATTAAATTGTGACACCACTTTAAATCACATTCCCATGGACTACAATATGTGGTGATGACATGTGTCAACATGAGCCCATGTTTAGTTTGGAGAATATTAAATCTTAAGTAGTTTTTCAATGAGTAGAAATTACTTTCTAAAAATAAAAAGAATCAAATCAAGCCTTAACCTTGTAAGGTTCGAGATGATGTTAGATCATCTATAAGACCCTTGTGTGTGATGATTGCAAGTAGTTAAGTATTGTTTTGTGATTGTGTACCTCGTATTTATTCATAGACGCTAGTACCGACCAAGGCTACGAGGATGAAGGAGGATACTACGAAGAAGAAGCCGAGGAGAACTTCAACCACTGCTCTGCACAAGGCAAGCCTTACTAACCAAGTTGACCTATGCAAGCTAACACTAGCAACTTAGCAAGCTTATATTGACATTGATGCAAGCTAACACTTGCAAGATACCCTACTGATACAACAAACCCCTACTTGTTACTATGCCTTAAGCATATGTGATCATACCCACTTGATAAAGCAATCCTAGATTTACTTGCAAGCTTCTTACTTTATTTCTTTATCAAAGCTTGCTTAGAGTTTACTTAAGTGACTGGTAGATTTTGGAAAGATGCTGAAGGTTGCATAAAGAGCATAAAATTTGGCCTAAGCTAGATAATCTTGATGTCATCTTAAGGCATGAGATTGAACTTAGTTAGAACTCCACTAGTTTACCACCCCTCATTATTGCTTACCCCCACATGTAGATGCTAGTGCTAAGCATAACACTTGATCAACTTTAGATGGGAATACTTGGTGGAAAAATGGTTATGAAAACTTTGGAATGATGGATCATTCTATTGAAATGTTTTGGACATGTGTTTCCAAACACTTGATGATTCTGGTGATAAAAATGTTGAGGCATGAGCCTTAGCCCTTTATAAAACTGATGGTTGTCTGGATGCAATACCATTCCAATTTTTATGCATAACCACAATACCCGAATATTGGGTAGGGCTTGACTGAAACTTATATACCTTAGTATTAGTTCCCTCACGGCCAAGGTCGAGATGAGGCTACCTTGTGAAGATTGTCCACTGTGCGACTCCAAGATGACAATTTGGTCATGGTTGGGAGGCCAAACTCACAGGAGAGGTGCTTATACTAGGGCGTGTAATTGAAAGGTTAGGATTGATTATCCGCATACTGAGTATGGTGAATTCAGGATTTGTTCCTGCCGGATGTATCGAATGTTGTGGTGAAAGTGTACAATCTCTGCAGAGTGTCAAACTATTCGAATAGCCGCGTCCGCGGTTATGGACAGTTGGAGTGGCCATACTGTTCCCCTGTTAGACTTTTCAAAATGACTTGTGAAATGAATTGAGACTTTGACTTGACCACAACAGAGTTGTGACTTGAAATACAAGTTCCCACTTAGATTTATAAAATTATGACTAGCTTCAGAACCTAGTAGAGATAAATCTGGCTTTTGCAAAATAACCCTAGAGCCTAGTGTCCTATTATCCAAAAAACCCCTTTACCTGTTAGTATTAGTTTGCGAGTACTTAACTAGTACTCATGGCTTTGTCCCTGGCTATTCCCATGGCCAGACTATGAAGAGGAGTACCTGGAAGATGGACCCCAGGAAGGTTACGACAACTAGGATCATCTCCCATCGTCAGCATTGCCTGTGACCCCGAAGATGGAGCTTCGCTACCGTTATTATTACGTATTCCGCTGCTTGATGTTGTATTAAGAACTGGATCATGAGATCCCTATTTGTGTAAGAACTTATGTATCGTTTGTAATGGATGAAGTAATATGGTATCCAATTCTGTTATGTCTCGCAAAAATGGTAATCCTGGGATTGCGATGTATGGCATAACAGGCATCTAGGATTGAAAAATCCGGGTGTTGACAGTACTCCAGTCATGTCAGAAGGCTGCCATTTGAAGATATCACTATTAGATTTGAGGAACTCGACGAGCGCTCTTTCCTATGCACGGTCTAAGCCTACCTCTATGTTCGTCATCTTGGAGGGATCGTATTACTTCAGCGACGTCTTCTTTGTCTCTTCCGACGCCTTGAACTGCATGCTTGGCCTCAACACCTCATTCTTCATGGTAGGCATCTCGGATGGGTCGATGGTCTTCTTGATCTCCTGGTACTCCTGGGCGTGCAACACGGCTTCAGCAAAGGTGACAGATCCTTCCTTGCAATCTCGTGCTTTGTTTGGATTTCCCTGGATGGTGATGACGCCCTTTGGACCTGGAAGTTTTATCATGTTATAAATGTAACAGGGATGAGCCATGAACGCCTAGTAAGCCGGACGCCCGAAGATGGCGTGGTAAGCACTTTTGAACGGTACCACCTCAAAAGAGAGTGGCTCAGTCCGATAATTATCTCGGGTTCCGTATGTCACGCCCAGTGTGATCTCACCTAGAGAATCCGCCTGTCTCCCTGGTACAATGCCATGAAAATTTACACTGCTATAACTCAACTGGCTTTCGTGGATCTTCATGCGGTGGAGCGTTTCGATGTAGAGGATGTTGATGCTGGTTCCATCGTCCATGAGAGTTTTAGAAAACTCATAGCCATCAAATCAGAGGATTGACGACCAGAGGGTACTTTCCCCGACAATGTGTTTTCCTCGGGTGATCTGAGCGGTCAAAGGTGATGGTTACTAATACATCGTAAATGTATCTATAATTTTTGATGTTCCATGCTTGTTTAGTGTTAGGGTCCCAACCTTTAATAAGGTAGAGTCCCCTGTGTTTACAATGCTAGTATCTGGATCAATAGCTAGCATCCACAATTAAGATGTAATATCAAGAAACAAAGGTCATAATACAACTTTATAACCAGGAATAACATAATTTTATTACATCTTACATAGCTCATTTGGCTATTACATTACATTGCAGCAGAATATCTATAATCATGGAGTCCTTCATCTTCAAAGTGCCACAGGCAGACATGTTGGTTGTAGACTTTGTAATCCTAATCAACACACTTCACTAAATCAATCAAACCTGCAACATACAAGTTACAGCCACAAGGGTCAATACATTTGAATTGTATTGGCAAGTGATACTATGGTAGTATGGTGGAGTCTATCATCTATATGCATTTGGATAAGTGGAGTTGAGGCTTGCATTGCTCAAAATAGATTTTTCCTTAACATTTGAAAACACTAAGTTTTTGCTTAACAAAATCATTTCTCCCAATCAAAGATTGAAGATCCTTTAACCCTTGTTCAACCACAAGTTTTAACTTAGAAATTTGGATGATGAGATTCTTGATAGCTTCCATGTCTTGATGCTCAAATTGTCCTTTACCAGGGACATGGCTAAGTACTTAGATTTTACACTCTGCAGAGGTGGTGCACTTTCCCCACAAGACTTGGTTTCACCAAGACAAGATCTTTCAGAAGCCTTCCCTTAGACCAAAATGGACGCGTTCCAACCTATCAAACTCTACCACCAACTGTCCATATGGCTAAGTTCTTGCAACCTATATGATCCAGGCAGAGCCCATAATGCCAAGTGGATGCACTTGAAGCTTCTCAACATTTGACATCTCAAATCTCTTTGTTCCTGGGTGGCAATCCACAAGTGTGATACACAAGGTAAACCATAAACATGGGCCTTGTGTAACCACTCAACCAAAAACCACCAAGCAATTACCATTCCACCCAGGTGATTCATTAACTTAGTTGTTTTATTAAACAAAAACACAAGTCCTCAGACTTAGAAATTTTTCATAGTATGGATATATATTCCCCCTTGTTTTATATTAGCTAAGCTAAGCTTGATAGTAGTAGGAATCTTAACTTAGGAAAATTTCTACTAAGGTTTCATCTACTAGGTTTTCCTATAGCAAGGTTTATACTTAGCAAAATTCCATGCAAGTTTTACTTAGAAAAATCACTAATGCATAGTGAAAGTAATGGGACAAAGTATGAAGCATCACTTGCCTTTTTGGTAGAGTATAAGTTCACTCCTTGTCCTTGCTACAATCACACTCTTCAAGTCACTACAATTCAATCAAGCAAGGCACAAGTTCAATCTACCAATCAAGCAAAACATCACATAAAATGATAAAGTCAAAGTAATGCATGCAATCATGCCAAGCTTTGTTTTGTTTGAAGAAGTGGTTCCTAATGGGTCATAAACATTTGAAAACACCTATTGGTCATTTTATAAAGTGGAAAAAGTCATTTGCAAGGGATTTCACTTCCTAAACCATTTTCAAAACAAAGTATCATTTTATGTGGTGTAGAAATGTTTTTACAAAGGCATTAATCTATAGGGTTCACAAAATTCATTTTCAAATCATAAAACTTGGTGTTTTGGGTCAGAGAGTTTAAAACAAAACCTTTCCCAAAAGTTTTCTTCCAAAACCATTTTAATAAATAAACCATATTTTTATTTGGCTAGAATTGGTTTTAAATCAAAGAATCATTCTTTTTCTTCACCAAATACATTTTTGAACCCACAAAGTGTTTCCTATGGTCAGTAGGTTCAAATCACACCATTTGCCAAAGATTTCATCCCCAAAATCATTTTAGAATAATTTTTATAATCTAAACAAGCATACAAATGTTTCTGCAAAAACAAACATTTTTCCAGAAGCTTTTTACTAAACAAATGGCATGGTTGGCTAGGGCTTGTTCCACTGATTCCATTGATATAAAGTTTGCAAAATTTGGACGTGTAGAACTAAAGTTATAAGGTTTTCAAATCTGCATCTAAATCAGATTACAAATTCTGTTTTAAATCGATCTATGCCACGCGGCGTGTTCTGATTCGTCCATACCACTTCAGCCGGATCACGTGCTGTAGGCCGTTGGATCTAACTGATATCGCATGGCGCAGGATCATCCTTACCCCTTCGCTCTCTTTCTATCCTAGCCGTTGGATCCTAATCGCACGGCACCTAGCACACTTGCCAAAGACGGGCGGCGCTGCGGTGGCTACTGGCAGCGGAGCGACCAGATGGTGGCGGTGCTGGCGTAGCAAGAAGCGAGAGAGGATGGGAGAATGCTCACCGTGTTCGCAACATCGCGGGGAAGCTCAAGTTGGCAGTATCTCGTCGAGGGGCGCACGGAGGTGAGGGTAATGGCTCGCCGGAGTTGCTCCTGGCGTCGGGTTCGCTCGGGCATCGTTGGACGCGGGGCTACAGGGCATGCCGAAGCAAATTAGAGGGTGCGTTAGACGCGCATGGTTCCAGGGAGCATGTGAGTATCACTGAATGTCATCGGGGCGGTCCGAGCTTACCAGGAATCCTCGTCGGAGTGAATGGCAGACGGTGGCGCTATGGGTCGTCGTCGTAGTCGACGCTGCGAAGCACGCGTGGGCGAGCTGAAGATACGGAGAGGTGTGCCTGGGTTTGGGGAGTGTGTCTATGTGCTTGGGGAGGCAAGAGGTGGCGAATACTGGCCAGAATCGGCAAGGAGGGTCGTCGGAGCCAGAGGTGCTCGAGGAGGAATTAGGGCGGCCTGGGGGCGTGTTGAGGTGGGGCGACAGAGGGGAACGAGAGAGGAGGGGGAGACGCTTTATCGTGCGTGGTCGCAGGGCGGAGTTATTGCTCCATTAATCGAGAATTAAGCTCGCGAATTCAACGCAGAAACGGGAGAGAGGGGGAGGAGGAACTGGTCGCGCGGTTGAAGACAGGTGAGCTGGCGGTGGGGTCCGCTTGGCAGCGTGAGAGAAGGAAAGGGAACGGGGTCCACCTGTCTGCGACTTGGTGGGTTCAATCGCGAGTGTGAATCGTTTTCTGCGGGAGAGGGCAGTGGGCTGGTTGGGCTTAGTGGGCTAGGATAGTTGGGCTGGGCCGGCTGGGTTGTATCCTTTGCATATTTTTTGTTCTGATTCTTTTCTCTTTTGATTTTCTGTTTTGAAATTCAAACAACCAATCAAGCATTCAAACAATTAAAACATTCACCACACTTGTAATGAGTTTTGGTTCTGTTTAACAACATAAAGCAAATCCCAAATAGAATAATATTTTTATTCCTTTTTAGGATCTATTTAATAATTAAATAAAATAGACTTTATTTATTAATTCAAATAGGTTTTGATTTATTTAATAAAATCTCCATTTGAAAACCAAATATTATCAAAACCAAATCAGTAGGTTTTATTTGAAAATATAAGATATTTGGAAAAACTTGTTTAAAATAAAATAACATTTTTATTTTAGGGTCCATTAATAATTAAATAAAATGGACCTTAGTTATTAAATCAAATAGGATTTGTTTTATTAAAATATTTATTTTGAAATCTAAAATAAAACCAAAAACACTTCAGTAGGTTTTATTTGAAAATAATAAACACTTGGAAAACTTATTTAAAATAATTTAATAAGTTTTGATGTTTTAATTAAAATGGTAAAACCTTTTATTTAAATAAAATTGGATATTAAATCCTTATTATTTTATTTAAACAAACCTTTACTATTTTTATCAAAACAAAATGTTTTAATTCAAAAGCTTGGCCAAGGTTTAATTTGGCTCTATAACATAATCCTTATATTTCTACCCTTTTATTTGAAAACCAAATATTTTATTAAAAGGTCCAAAAATAGTAATTTTATATATTTAATATTTTCTTTAATAATTGTTTATCTTTTCAATCCCTTTAGGATTTGTTTGATCAAATAGGTTTGAAGGTTTCCAATTGGACTCAAAAGTTCCTTCTCACCTTGAAAATCAACAAAGTTTTGTTTTATTCAATTATTTTTCACATAACAAGATTTGGAAAATCTTGGGATGTGACAGGCTACCACCCTTAAAATAAATCTCGTCCCGAGATTTGGGAAGGCTAGGGTTACAAATTGGCTCAAAAGCATCTAGGGTACTACCACCCTTAAAAATTTTCCAACTAGATTACATCTTGTCTTACTTGGGATCTTGGTGTAACTTTCCTGGACAGAAGTTTGCATAGTGGCCTAGCTCCTTGCATTTGAAACATGTGACAAGGCTGAGAACCCTCATAGGCTTGTTTATCTTGTGTTTCATCTTTTCTGGACAGTTGCTTGCATAATGTCCTAGCTCTTTGCAGTTGTTGCACCACACTTGGCTAATATATTTCTTTTCCTTTGGTATCATTGCTTCTTGTTTGTTTCTTTGGTTATTCTTCTTTTCTGGGCATTCATTGGCATAGTGTCCCATCTCTTTGCAATTGTAACATTGCAACTGGCTTATGTCCTTCTTTTTCTTTTTGGGTCTCTCCAAAGCTAGGAGTTCTTTTAGTTCATGCTCCTCAAAGGTGGGAAATCTTTCTCTCTTCTTGGGGCAGTTAGTAGAGATAAGACTTTCTTCTTCACCATTAGGGCATTGATCTTCATGCTCCTTGGATGCATGATCCTTGTCTCCACAAATATTGCAAACTTGGGTTCCCTCTAGAACAACATCTTTGCCATCCTTGTTGTCATTAGCTCTCTGGGAAAAGTTTTCTCCCATGTTGATCATTTGAGTAACCAATCCTTGCAACAATTGGGATTGAAGTTTCAAAATCCTTTGTATGGCTGGGTCTAGTCCATTGTCGTTGGCTAAAAGCTGAGTTGTCTCTTGGCTCAACTGGTTTTGGGTTGCTATAAGTTCTCTCATGTTGTCCTCTTGGTTGTTGTTGGTGTCACCATCCTTGATGTTGGGGTTTCTTGGAGAAGTCATCTGTGTGGGTTGGATTGAGATTAGAATAGGCAAAATATTTCTAAGGGAATAATTCTATTCACACACATCACAATTCACACAAGAAATGTGCAAGCAATCACAAACAAACATTCCACTCAAACAACAAGTTTCAAGCATATTTTTAGGCAACCAAAAATATTTTTGTTACACCACATAAGTTGGTGTGTTTGACTTAACTAAAATATGGTGGTCCATCTATATGGTTTAGTTGTGATCTTTCCGTCCTTCTTGGTTGATTCTTCTTACATGAGATCATGGTTTCCTTGAGAAAAACTTTTGGTCACAAAACTCCAAATGATGTGGGCTCTTTCTAACTTGTGTTTCCTTAGTCTCCAAATCTTGAGCAAGATTCCTTGTCTCACTTTTCCTTAGTGATATACAAGATTGAAGTCCTTGGTGAATATGCTGAAGATGTTGAAGTCATTAGAGTTGAAGATGTTGAAGTCATTAGAGTTGAAGAATTCCTTTGCACATGGTGAAGTCTTTGGCCATGGGGTAGGCTTTTCCATCAAGTTGAAATAGATGAGATGTAGAATCAAAAACCAAAATGGTTGAGGAAAGAGTTTACAAGATTGTTTGTAAATAAGTTTTTGGAATAAATACAACTCCTATTTTTCTAAGGGTTTTGTCCAATCCTAGGTTTACAAATCCTAGAGGCAACACAATGCTCTGATACCATCTGTTAGGGTCCCAACCTTTAATAAGGTAGAGTCCCCTGTGTTTACAATGTTAGTCCCTGGATCAATAGCTAGCATCCGCAGTTAAGATGTAATATCAAGAAACAAATGTCATAATACAACTTTATAACCAGGAATAACATAATTTTATTACATCTTACATAGCTCATTTGGCTATTACATTACATTGCAGCAGAATATCTATAAGCATGGGGTCCTTCATCTTCAAAGTGCCACAGGCAGACATATTGGTTGTAGACTTTGTAATCCTAATCAACACACTTCACTAAATCAATCAAACCTGCAACATACAAGTTACAGCCACAAAGGTCAATACATTTGAATTGTATTGGCAAGTGATACTATGGTAGTATGGTTTAGTCTATCATCTATATGCATTTGGCTAAGTGGAGTTGAGGCTTGCATTGCTCAAAATAGATTTTTCCTTAACATTTGAAAACACTAAGTTTTTTCTTGACAAAATCATTTCTCCCAATCAAAGATTGAAGATCCTTTAACCCTTGTTCAACCACAAGTTTTAACTTAGAAATTTGGATGATGAGATTCTTGATAGCTTCCATGTCTTGATGCTCAAATTGTCCTTTACCAGGGACATGGCTAAGTACTTAGATTTTACACTCTGCAGAGGTGGTGCACTTTCCCCACAAGACTTGGTTTCACCAAGACAAGATCTTTCAGAAGCCTTCCCTTAGACCAAAATGGACGCCTTCCAACCTATCAAACTCTACCACCAACTGTCCATATGGCTAAGTTCTTGAAACCTATATGATCCAGGCAGAGCCCATAATGCCAAGTGGCTGCACTTGAAGCTTCTCAACATTTGACATCTCAAATCTCTTTGTTCCTGGGTGGAAATCCACAAGTGTGATACACAAGGTAAACCATAAACATGGGCCTTGTGTAAACACTCAACCAAAAACCACCAAGCAATTACCATTCCACGCAGGTGATTCATTAACTTAGTTGTTTTATTAAACAAACACACAAGTCCTCAGACTTAGAAATTTTCCATAGTATGGATATATATTCCCCCATTGTTTTCTATTAGCTAAGCTAAGCTTGATAGTAGTAGGAATCTTAACTTAGGAAAATTTCTACTAAGGTTTAATTTACTAGGTTTTCCTATAGCAAGGTTTATACTTAGCAAAATTCCATGCAAGTTTTACTTAGAAAAATCACTAATGCATAGTGAAATTAATGGGACAAAGTATGAAGCATCACTTGCCTTTTTGGTAGAGTATAAGTTCACTCCTTTTCCTTGCTACAATCACACTCTTCAAGTCACTACAATTCAATCAAGCAAGGCACAAGTTCAATCTACCAATCAAGCAAAACATCACATAAAATGATAAAGTCAAAGTAGTGCATGCAATCATGCCAAGCTTTGTTTTGTTTGAAAAAGTGGTTCCTAATGGGTCATAAACATTTGAAAACACCTATTGGTTATTTTATAAAGTGGCAAAAGTCATTTGCAAGGGATTTCACTTCCTAAACCATTTTCAAAACAAAGTATCATTTTATGTGGTGTAGAAATGTTTTTACTAAGGCATTAATCTATAGGGTTCACAAAATTCATTTTCAAATCATAAAACTTGGTGTTTGGGGTCAGAGAGTTTAAAACAAAACCTTTCCCAAAAGTTTTCTTCCAAAACCATTTTTAATAAATAAACCATATTTTTATTTGGCTAGAATTGGTTTTAAATCAAAGAATCATTCTTTTTATTCACCAAATACATTTTTCAACCCACAAAGTGTTTCCTATGGTCAGTAGGTTCAAATCACACCATTTGCCAAAGATTTTATCCCCAAAATCATTTTAGAATAATTTTTATAATCTAAACAAGCATACAAATGTTTCTGCAAAAACAAACATTTTTCCAGAAGCTTTTTACTAAACAAATGGCATGGTTGGCTAGGGCTTGTTCCACTGATTCCATTGATATAAATTTTGCAAAATTTGGTCATGTAGAACTAAAGTTATAAGGTTTTGAAATCTGCATCTAAATCAGATTACAAATTCTGTTTTAAATCGATCTATGCCACGCGGCGTGTTCTGATTCGTCCATACCACTTCGGCCGGATCACGTGCTGTAGGCCGTTGGATCTAACTGATATCGCACGGCGCAGGCTCATCCTTACCCCTTCGCTCTCTTTCTATCCTAGCCGTTGGATCCTAATCGCACGGCACCTAGCACACTTGCCAGAGACGGGCGGCGCTGCGGTGGCTACTGGCGGCGGAGCGGCCAGATGGTGGCGGTGCTAGCATAGAAGGAAGCGAGAGAGGATGGTAGAATGCTCACCGTGTTCGCAATGTCGTGGGGAAGCTCAAGGTGGCAGTATCTCGTCGAGGGGCGCACGGAGGTGAGGGTAATGGCTCGCCGGAGTTGCTCCTGGCGTCGGGTTCGCTCCGGCGTCGTTGGAGGCGGGGCTACAGGGCATGTCGAAGAAAAGTAGAGGGTGCATTAGACGCGCATGGTTCCAGGGAGCATGTGAGTATCACTGAATGTCATCGGGGCGGTCCGAGCTTACCAGGAATTCTCGTCGGAGTGAATGGCAGACGGTGGCGCTATGGGTCGTCGTCGTAGTCAATGCTGCGAAGCACGCGCGGGCGAGCTGATGATACGGAGAGGTGCACCTGGGTTTGGGGAGTGTGTCTGTGTGCTTGGGGAGGCAAGAGGTGGCGAATACTGGCCGGAATCGGCAAGGAGGGTCGTCGGAGACAGAGGTGCTCGAGGAGGAATTAGGGCGGCCTGGGGGCGTGTTGAGGTGGGGCGACAGAGGGGAACGAGAGAGGAGGGGGGGGACGCTTTATCGTGTGTGGTCGCAGGGCGGGGTTATTGCACCATTAATCGAGAATTAAGCTCGCGAATTTAACGCAGAAACAGGAGAGAGGGGGAGGAGGAACTGGTCGCGCGGTTGAAGACAGGTGAGCTGGCGGTGGGGTCCGCTTGGCAGCGTGAGAGAAGGAAAGGGAACGGGGTCCACCTGTCTGCGACTTGGTGGGTTTAATCGCGAGTGTGAATCGTTTTCTGCGGGAGAGGGCAGTGGGCTGGTTGGGCTTAGTGGGCTAGGATAGTTGGGCTGGGCCGGCTGGGTTGTATCCGTTGCATATTTTTTGTTCTGATTCTTTTCTCTTTTGATTTTCTGTTTTGAAATTCAAACAACCAATAAGGCATTCAAACAATTCAAACATTCACCACACTTGTAATTAGTTTTGGTTCTGTTTAACAACATAAACCAAATCCCAAATAGAATAATATTTTTATTCCTTTTTAGGATATATTTAATAATTAAATAAAATCGACTTTATTTATTAATTCAAATAGGTTTTGATTTATTTAATAAAATCTCCATTTGAAAACCAAATATTATCAAAACCAAATCAGTAGGTTTTATTTGAAAATATAAGATATTTGGAAAAACTTGTTTAAAATAAAATAACATTTTTATTTTAGGGTCCATTAATAATTAAATAAAATGGACCTTAGTTATTAAATCAAATAGGATTTGTTTTATTAAAATCTAAAATAAAACCAAAAACACTTCAGTAGGTTTTATTTGAAAATAATAAACACTTGGAAAACTTATTTAAAATAATTTAATAAGTTTTGATGTTTTAATTAAAATGGTAAAACCTTTTATTTAAATAAAATTGGATTAAATCCTTATTATTTTATTTAAACAAACCTTTACTATTTTTATCAAAACAAAATGTTTTAATTCAAAAGCTTGGCCAAGGTTTAATTTGGCTCTATAACATAATCCTTATATTTCTACCCTTTTATTTGAAAACCAAATCTTTTATTAAAAGATCCAAAAATAGTAATTTTATATATTTAATATTTTCTTTAATAATTGTTTATCTTTTCAAATCCCTTTAGGATTTGTTTGATCAAATAGGTTTGAAGGTTTCCAATTGGACTCAAAAGTTCCTTCTCACCCTGAAAATCAACAAAGTTTTATTTTATTCAATTATTTTTCACATAACAAGATTTGGAAAATCTTGGGATGTGACATTTAGTATCCACTTTGCTATGCTTTGTCTACACTTTGAGGTATTTTTATACGTTTTCGGAACTAAACTATTAACAAGATGCCACAGTACATTTGCCTATTTTCTGCTATTTTTGGTTTCAGAAAAGCTAGTAAGGAAATATTCTCGGAATTGGACGGGACAAAAGCCAAAGTCAATATTTCACCGGGACGAACACAGAGACCGAAGGGCGACCAAAGGAGAGCCACAGGGTGGCCGCCCCCCACGCGCGGGCCCACCCTGGGCCGTGCCTGGGCAGGATGTGACCCCCTGGCTGCCCTCCTATCTCGCCTCTTCGCCTATATAATCCCCCTAACGCCAAAACCCTAAGTACCCAATCAGATCTCCACGAAACAGTCCGTAGCCGTCGCCACCATCGTCCCTAGATCGGGAGGGGGGACCTGAAGTTCTTCCCGGCACCCTGCTGGAGGGGAGAGATCATCCCGAAGGCCTTCTTCATCACCATGCCAGCCTCCGGTATGATACGTGAGTAGTTCCACCTTGGACTATGGGTCCATACAGTAGCTAGATGGTTGTTTATCCTCCTTTGTTCTACCATGTTTAGATCTTGTGAGCTCTGTTCATGACCAAGATCATCTATTTGTAATCATGCATGTTGTGTTTGCGGGGATCCAAGGGATACTGAGATTACTATGTTAGATTGATTAATGATTCTATCTTGTTGATTCTATCATGTCTGTGTTGTTTGAGATCTTGCATGCTCTCCGTTGCTAGTGGATATCTTGGCCAAGTAGATGCTAGTGACTCCAAGAGGGAGTATTTATGCTCGATAGTGGGTTCATGCCTCTATTGAATCTAGGGAAGTGACAGAAATCTCTAAGGTTGTAGATGTGCTATTGCTACTAGGGAGAAAACAACAATCTCTTGTTCATGGAACAATTGTATTGTTTACTTGACACACATTTCTTAAAGCAATTATCCGTTGCTTGCAACTTAATACTAGAGGGGGTTAGGATGAGAACCTGAAGGTGGATTACTAGTCATAGATGCAGTTGGATGACGGTCTATGTATATTGTTGTAATGCCCAATCAAATCTCATATCATCATGAATGTCTAGTATTGCATTGTTATGCCTTGCTCAGTCTTGTCAATTGCCCCACTATAATTTGTTTACCCAGCATGTTATATTATTTGTTTACCCAGCATGTTACTGTTTACTTTCTGCAAACAACCATTACCTTCCACACCATATGGTTAATCCTTTGTTTTTAGAAAACCGGTGAGATTGACAACCTCATTGTTCGTTGGGGCAAAGTCTTGAGTTTGTGTTGTGCAGGATTCCAAGTTGCTAGCAACACCTTTGAGTCGTTTCCTTCCTCCTCCTGGTTCGATAACCTTGGTTTCATACTAAGGGAAGACTTACTGCTGTGTTATACCTTCCTCTTGGGGTTTCCCAACGAAGCTCTAAAGTGATCTGAGCCGCATCAAGACGTTTTCTGGTGCCGTTGTCGGGGAGTTAAGGATGGTTTCATAAGGGGAGTCCTTCACAACCTTTCTCTTTACTTTATTTTTTTGCTTTGCTTAGTTTATTTTGCTTTGTTTGGCTTTCTTGTTTTTATAAAAAATTACAAAAAAAATTAGTTTCATTTAGTTTGCTTTTTCTTACCAAAAACACACAAAAAATTAGTAATTACTCTAGTTGTTGCTGCCGTTGGTTTGCTCCACCTTTGCAAAAATGAATTCTGCTAAGAACACCAAGTTGTGTGTAACATCCCAGGTTTTATTATATGATGTTACTAGAAGCATGCATCATCCTTGCATCATTGGATCCTACAAATGAAGTTGCAACAAAACCCTAACAACAAACCTACCAAAACCCTAATAAAGTTTTTTCCCTATGTGAGCAAAACTGATGTATTCATGCTTGACCCTTCTAAAAACTATGTAAAAACATTAAACCATGGTCCTATGTTGAACACCTTATTTGTACAAAAATTTGGAAACAATTTTCACCAAGTTTGGACTTGATATGCAAAAGTTATTAGAGAATTAGTAAAAACAGAAATTGATAAAAGCAAAGAATAATAAAAAAACCTAACTAGCCTAAATGGGCCAGTTAAGCCGGCCCGTGAGCTATCTACCGCCACCAGCCCAGCAGCGCTCGAGGGCGCCAGCCCGCAGGCCGCAGCCACTGACGCGGGGGCCCCACCCTGTCGTCGTCCTCGCAAAAGACCGCGACGAACACGCCCCTTCTCTGCCGCGAACGAGGATCAGATAGACCCCAAATCCTAACAGATTCGGCCACCCCCTCCCCCCAAGTCTCTAACCCTTAAAAGCCTGACCCTCTCTCGTTGTTTCCCCTCGACAAACCCTAGCTGAAGCCATACCGAACCGCTGCCGTTCTTCCTCATTGTCGTCGCGCTCGGGAAGGTTGAGGATCCGATGATTCGTGCCACTCCGAACCCTCTTTCGCTGTTGATCGTCTTCCCCGTGCAACACCACCTCACCCCGACCTCTTCTTTTCTCCCCTTGTGCAGCGCATCGTCAGGAATTGCTCGCCGACGTGTCGCCGGAGCTCGCGGGGACCGCCAGAGCCGTGCAACTGGACGAGGAAGAGAAATCCGAGGCCGATCTCGCACGCGGGACCGCAAGGAGGAGCCGCGCACCATCGTCCTCTCCGCTGCCCCGAAGAGCCACCGAATCGCCGCCAACGACAACGTCCGACACCGCCGCCGCCGTCTCGCCATCCACACCGCCGCAGTAAGTCGCCGCCCTCCTCCCCTCCGTTCGATTAGCGAGCTACGACTCAGATTAGAAGCTGAGCGAAGGGGTACCGGCCAACCGCGTTGCGCCGCGTGGCAAACCGCGTCCGCGCCGCGTCGGCACCACACCGCGCCGTGTTTTCCTAGCTGGCCCAATCATCTTCCGCCACTTGGCACGTTCTCGAATTAGGGCTAGATCTATTTGGCAGATTTGTGTTAAAACTTGCGAAATTCATTGAAAAATAATTAATTGGACAAATTTAGCATATAATATACCGTTGGATTCATAAATTTATGTAGAACACAGATCTGCAATAAAATTTCAAATTTACATAAGGGTTTTTGGTGTAGAATTTAATCTCTAGATTAGAGTGTTTAATCTATGGAAAAATAATTAAAATTTTGATTTAGTTGATTCTTGTTGTGATGACTTTGTTTCCGCAACACCTACTGAACAAAATTATAGAACCTTGCTTAAGAGCATTAGATTTGATTTGGGGCTAATTAGAGGGCTGGGTCTCCTATTAAGCCTATGAATTAGATTAATGACCCAAATTAATTTAAACCTATGGGAAATCAATACTAATAACACCCTTAACACAATTGCAATACAATTTTACTACCTTGGTCAATTTAGAAAACCAATCTTGCAGAAATACCATGATGCATGCATGCATATTATCTCTGTGGCATATTTTGTGCAAAGTTGTGATTAGATCCATGTTTGTGTTTCGTTAGATTGTTCGGAGTGCGCTGAGGAGTGCTATTGTGTAGAGTGCTGCTCGGATCAAGGCAAGTTACACCACTTGTTCATAATTTTTGTCCCAGTTTTGATTCTATGCATGTGATCTTCAAAATTCTGTAGTATGCATGTGTAGGATGTTCTAGTAGAATTTTTTCTTAGTATTATTTTGCAAGTGCGATGATTTTGTAGCATTCCATGAGTAGCTCTATACTTATGATTTACCCTCCTAATAGGTTACCCCTGTTTTTGCTAAGTATTGCTTGCTATGCTATATATATGTGAAGTACCATTGGGGGGTTCGAAAGACAATGGATTTCTTCTAAGTATAAAGGCTCTCTTGAGCAAACTTTTCTTCTCAAGTCCACTTCAAAATAAAAATAAGTTTTTCTTCTGGGCGGAATGGTTGTCGGGAGAACGAGTGAGATTTTGGTGGAGGACGGCCGCCCAGGAATCAAAGAAGTCTGCCATGTTTCAGAATTCAGAAGCTTCCAGTGCAACCACAATACATATGGGCTCTGTCTTGGCCTAGTACTTAGTGGGAAACCTCACCTGGGTACCAACATTTGGAGGTTCTTGGCACGGTTGGATCCATAAGGTAGAGGGGCTACTAAGGGAAAGCCTCGCCATGGTCTTGTCTGTAAAAGGACTTGATCGTGGATTGTGGGTAAAGTGCACAAACTCTCGAGAGTATTGCAATCTGATAGATCAGCCGTGTTCACGGAAACAGAACAACATTGAGCATCTGAAGGATGGAGCCTCTGAAGGATCTTCCTCTCTCTCTTTTAAAACTTAAAGTTTTCTAAAAACCCAAGGCGTGGGTCATATCGCTATTGGGAGGGTTTTGGGAACTTGGTGAGTAATATCCAAGTGTTAGGTTGGTTGGACACTTGGTGAGTAATATCCTCGTGTGCCATTCGACCATATATTACTTGAACAAAAGTTTACAAAGTAGGGAAAATCTTCTCTTCTTCTCTATACTTAAGAAAACTAGCTTTGAGCAAATAAACTCTACAGCCTAAACTAGCCTTGCATGTAGAGATAGTCTTTTCTTTCCTTGGTGTAATTTGCCAATACATTAAAAGTATTGACCCAACTTGTTGGCTGCATGTCTTATGTGCAGAATCCGAAGATTGAAAGTTGCGTAGGGATCGCGAGTCTACACTCGACAAGCCTGGGGCGTTGATGGACTCATGCTGCTTTTATGTTTCTGCTGTTTTTTGAGCTAGCCTAATGATAAGAAAATTTGTAATAAATTCATACTCTGGATTCTCCGTGTAATAAAGACTTTGTGTTTTACATGATCTTCATCGACTATGAGTGCTAGCTATTGATCCAGGGACTAGCACGTTAATCACAGGGACTTAGGATCTTTATTGATCCAAGGTCACTACATTGTGTGACTTCACTAGCACAAACAACAATGATTTCCTGAGTACACCTATTGCTCCACGTGCTCCTGATGCTACCTTTTATGAAATTAAGCGTGCTTTGTTGAATCTTGTGATGAAAGAGCAATTTTCTAGTGTTAGTTTTGATGCTGCTGCTGTCCACCTTAATAGCTTTGTTGAACTTTGTGAGATGGAAAAATATAAGGATGCAGATGAATATATTATTAAGCTCAAATTGTTTCCTTTCTCCTTGAGAGGAAAAGCTAAAGAATGGTTGTTATCCTTGCCTAGAAATAGTATTGATTCTTGGATTAAGTGCAAAGATGCTTTTATTGGAAAATATTATCCTCCTGCTAAGATTATATCTATGAGAAGTGAAATAATGAAATTTAAACAACTTGATAATGAACATGCTGATCAAGCTTGGGAAGAATGAAATCTTTGGTAAAGAATTGCCCCACTCATGGACTTACTGCTTGGATGATTATCCAGACTTTTTATGCAGGGATAAATTTCTCTTCAAGAAATCTGTTGGACTTTGTTGCTGGAGGTACCTTTATGACCATTACTTTGGGTGCTGCAACAAAGCTCCTTGAAAATATGATGGTTAACTATTCTGAATGGCACACTGAGAGAGCTCCACATGGTAAGAAGGTAAATTCTGTTGAAGAAACCTCCTCTTTGAGTGATAAAATTGATGTTATCATGGCTATGCTTGTTAATGGAAAAGCTCATATTGATCCAAATAATGTTCCTTTAGCTTCTTTGGTTGCTCAAGAAGAGCAAGTTGATGTGAACTTCATTAGAAATAACAATTTCAACTACAATGCCTATATAAATTATTTTGGTAACAATAACTATAGGCCATATCCTCCCAATAATGGTAATACTTATGGAAATTCCTACAACAACAATAGAAGTGCTCCCTCTGAACTTGAAGTCATGCTTAAAGACTTTATTATTAAACAAACTTCTTTCAACAAGACTGTGGAGGAAAAGCTTTTGAATGTTGAGAAAAATATTTCATCTTTGTCTGAAGCACAGTCCTCTTTGATTAATAAAATGGCTGCTAAACCTAAAACCTTGGAAAGTACCTTTGCTGCTACTCATGCTATACAAGTTACTATTGATGAAAATGTTAGACTGTTAGCTAAATTACACGCTAAGTGGGAAAGAGAAGCTGAAATTGCTAGAAACAATAGTGTTTATACTATTCCCACCACCAATATGGATGCTAGCAAACCACAAGAAGTCCCTATTCCTCCTACCAAAATTCCTAAACCCAATAAGTCTACTACCTATAGGAGTTCGTATCATGGACAAAAAAAAATTTCTACCGCATGAACACAAACAAGCCAAGATCTATCTACTAGAACGTAGCAACGAGTCGATTAGAGTACTCACCCTCGAAGATTCCAAAGAGGTTAACGAGAGAAGATTCTCGCGGGTGCTATAGTCGTACACTTCTGATCTCAAGATCGCGTAGACAATCCTTCTGGCCCTGCATTCCGGCAGTGCTTCTGCAGTCGGTCACATGTTTGGTACTCGATGAAGACTTCCTCTCCCTTGTTTCAGCAGGCAGCGGAGGTTGTAGTTCTCTCCTCGCGACTCCGGCAGCACGACGACGTGGTGTCAGAAGTAGAGGGGGATCCCACAGGGCTTCTCCTAAGCCAGAGCGGGTTATGTTGGAGTATTAGGATTTCCCCGACAATCTAGGGTTTAGAATCCAAAGAGGAGGAGGTGGTCGGTGGTGGCTAGGGCGGCGGCGACAGCGGGCGCGGCGGCGGCGGTTTGGAGGGTGGTGGTGTTGTGTGTCTTGGAGGGCACCTCCTCCCCTCTATTTATGAGAGGGAGGGCAGCTTGCGAGAGGGGAGTTTTAATCCTTCCCCAACTCCTTCTCCTACTTGGCTTGTGGTGGAGGGAGATAAGGATTCTTTCCTTCCTCCACCAGGATACATTGTCCCAGTTTGACTTTTCAAACTTTCCTTTTGACTTTCAATTTAGAGTTTAATTTCTTTCTTTCAAACGCCCAACCAAGTGACCTAGGACATGGCGCAATCATTACACTTAGTCATGACACATTCATGCACCCTTCCCTTTCCGGTCTGGTGAACATTCTAGACCCTTCTAGATCATTCTGGTGAAAACACCGGAATCATTCCCGAACTCCGGAATTGGACTTTCCTTATATGAATCTTATTCTCCGGACCATTCTGGATCTCCTCGTGATATCCCGGATCCCATCCGAGACTCCGACCAACATTCGGTCTCCCTACTTACATTCCATATCTAGTAAACAACATTTAATCCTTAAGTGTGTCTCCCTACGGTTCGTGAATTATGCAGACATGATCGAGACACTTCTCCGATCAATAACCAATAGAGGAATCTGGAAATTCATATGGTTCCCACATATTTCTACGATTACTTTGCGATCGAATGAACCACTTACATACGATACCAATTTCCCTTTGTATCACGATAGTTTACTTATCCGAGGTTTTGATCGTCGGTATCTCTGCATACCTAGTTCAGCCTCGTTACTGATAAGTACTCTTTTCTCGTTCCCGTGATATGTGATCCCTTGTGAGCCAGTCACATGCTTGCAAGCTAATTGGATGACATTCAACCGAGAGGGCCCAGAGTATATCTGTCCGTCATATGGATGGACAAATCCCACTCTTGATCCATGTGCCCGAACACTCAATGCCACCTTTATAGACACCCAGTTACGGTGTGGTGTTAATGTCATCAAAGCATCCTTCCGATGATGGTGATTAACATGATCTCATGGTCGAAGGAATTAGGTTACTATGTATCAGAAAGCTTATAGCAATTAAACTATTAAAATGACTTGATCTTTATGCTATGCTTATCTATAGGAGTATGTCCATCATACCATTCTCCTAATGATATGATCTTGTTGTTAACAACATCTCAATGTTCATGACCTAGAAACCATGATCATCAATTAACCAACAAGCTAGTATTATAAAGAGGCTTTACTAGGGACTCTAATTTAGTTTACAAATCACACAAGTATTAATATTTCCGGTTAATACTATTATAGAATGAATGTAAACATTAATCATAAACACAAAGATATGATAATAACTACTTTTATTATTGCCTCTAGGGCATGTCTCCAACACTAC
Organism: Avena longiglumis; assembly: GCA_030063025.1. Lineage (NCBI taxonomy): Eukaryota > Viridiplantae > Streptophyta > Magnoliopsida > Poales > Poaceae > Avena > Avena longiglumis. The sequence goes on from CP125975.1 coordinate 329,791,703, forward strand.
CTGTGATGCTAAGTTTGATTTTGATCTTGATGGTTTCAATATCTCCGAAGTGATTATGTTCTTAAAAAATCTTGCTAGAAGTCCTAATGCTAGTGATATGAATATGGCTTTCACCAAACACATGACATATGCTCTCATTAAAATTCTGGAATAAAAATTGAAACACAAAGCTTATATTCCTAGGAAAGTAGAAGATAGTTGGGAAATCATCATTAATATGCAAGTGAATGACTTTGATCTCAAAGCTTCATGTGACCTTGGTTCTAGTGTCTCTATTATGCCTAGAAAGATTTATGAAATGCTTGATTTGCCACCTTTGGAAGATTGCTATTTGGATGTCCCACTTGATGATAATGCTAAAAAGAAACACATGGGAATTGTTAATGATGTTCTTATTATGTTAACAATGCCTATGTCCCTGTTGATTTCTATGTTTTGGATGTTGAATACAATGCTTCTTGTCCCATTACTTTGGGAAGACATTTTCTTAGAACTGTTGGTGCCATCATTGATATGAAAGAAGGCATCATTAAATATCAATTTCTATTAAATAAAGGTATTGAACACTTCCCTATAAGGAGAGATAAGTTACCTTTTTCTCCTCCTTTGAAAGCAAAATTTGATGTTAATGCTTCTTCATTTGAAAATACTTGATTCTTGCTTTTTGTGCCTAACTTAAAGGCGTTAAATAAAAGTACTTCTTGGGAGATAACCCAATAATTTTCTTAAGTCTTGGAGTTATTACTTCTGTAATAACCTCTCCTTATCCTTTTTTTGATTTGTGTGCCAATAATAACCTCTATTGAGAGGGAATTAAGATTTAGGGAAGTGCTGTCCCGAAATAGATTTTTGTGATTCACTGTAAAAGTTCTTGAAAAATCTCTGTAAGTTGGATTGAGCTGTAATTTTCTGAATAAATCCCCCAGGTTGTTATATAACTTTAGTTAGTTCAACACGTTTTGATTTGAGCAACATAAGGTCTTCTAAAAAATCGGTTTCTAGCTGCTGGTATGTTTTGACCGATTTCTGCCATTATTTGCATTTGCCTCTTTATTGATTTCTTTTTGAGTTATCTTTGGGAAACTGAGCTTTTTGAAGGAATTGATACAGTATGTTGTGTTTTTAATGAAGTTTTTGCTGTTTTAAAACTAAACCCCAAAGGTTTATTATCTTTTGAATGCACTAATGTTGCTAATGAAGATTGTGTGAAGTTTTGTATGAAGGAAAATTTTCAGGTGTAGGGAAAGAATGATGTAATGAGATGAAAAATGGACAAAATATCAAGCTTGGGGATGCCACCCCGTTTCACCCCAATAAATATTCAAGAGATACAAGTGTCAAAGCTTGGGTGCATCCCCTTCTTCATCAATAAAAATCTTAGGTCTTTCTAGACACTTTGTTTTTATTGTTTCATGCACGTTGTGTCGTTCTTGGAGCATATTAGTTTTTTTTTGGTTTTAGTTTCCTTAGTTTTCTTGAATAAAGTAGTTGGACCCCCGCTTTCGCTGTGTTGTTTCAAATAAGTTGATTGGTGTTGGAAAGGAGTAGAAAGTTTTATGCTTATAGTGGTACAAGAAGGAGCTTGCTTTGACTGTGACTTAGACTTTATCATGTCATGCTAGATGTTTTTTTGACCTTATGCTTAGTGATTATTGTTGTAGCATGACTTGTTCCAAACAATTAGTATTGCTTAATGTGCCTTGAAAGAATCATGCGTTGTTTTAGCTTACAAAAGCATAGTATTATGGTATTCTCCTTTGATGCTTTGTTTGGGTTGACTTGGCACATGCTCACACCATGTTATTGTTGGAGATATGCCCAAGAGGCAATAATAAAGTGGTTATTATCATATCTTCACACTTATGATAAATTTTTACATACCATGCTATAATTGTATTAACCGGAAACATTAATACTTGTGTGATTTGTAAACTAAAATAAGAGTCCCTAGTAAAGCCTCTTGTTAAACTAGCTTGTTGGTTAATATATGATCATGGTTTCCTGATCATGAACATAGAGATGTTATTAACAACAGGATCATATCATTAGGAGAATGATGTGATGGACATACTCCTATAGATAAGCATAGCATAAAGATCAAGTCATTTTAATAGTTCAATTGCTATATGCTTTCTGATACATAGTAACCTAATTCCTTCGACCATGAGATCATGCATATCACCTTTTCCGGATGGATGCTTTGATGTCATCAAACACCACACCGTAACAGGTGGCTATAAAGGTGGCATTGAGTGTTCGAAAAGTATTGGTTGAAACACATGGATCAAGAGTGGGATTTGTCCATCCATATGACGGATAGATATACTCTGGGCCCTCTCGGTGGAATGTCATCCAATTAGCTTGCAAGCATGTGACTGGCTCACAAGGGATCACATATCACGGAACGAGAAAAGAGTACTTATCGGTAATGAGGTTGAACTAGGTATGCGAGATCAAGCGATCATAACCTCGGATAAGTAAACTATCGTGAGACAAAGGGAAATTGGTATCGTATGTAAGTGGTTCATTCGATCGCAAAGTAATCGTGAAATATGTGGGAGCCATATGAATTTCCAGATTCCTCTATTGGTTATTGTTGGAGAAGTGTCTCGATCATGTCCGCATAATTCACGAACCGTAGGGAGACACACTTAAGGATTGACGTTGTTTGAGTAGTTATGGTATTATGAGAAAGAGACCGAATGTTGTTCGAGTCTCGGATGGGATTCGGGATATCACGAGGTGATCCGGAATGGTCCGGAGAATAAGATTCATATAAGGAAAGTCCCGTTTGGAGTTCGGAATGATTCCGTGTTTTCATCGGGAATGTTCTAGAAGGTTCGGATTGTCCGGCACTCCGGGGAGGTACATGAATGTGTCATTACATATTGAATGATTGCATCATGTACTAAGTGTTCTTGCTGTTCCAAAACTGAAAAGTCAAACTGCCAGTTTGAAAGTCAAACGGCTAAAACAGGAAACTGTGGGAAACAGAAACGTGGAAACAAGCAAGAGGTGGTTGGAACCGACTTGGGGGAGGAGTCCCTCCAAGCCGGCGCGCCAACCAAGGACGACTTGGGGAGGGACTCCCCTCCCCTTGGCCACCCCTCCCACCTATAAAAGGAGGGGCAGGGCCTCCTCCTCTAGACACACAAGTTCCTATCCTCTAATCTCCGGTTTAGAGCCGTTTTGGTTTAGAGATTCTAATTGCTCTAGCCTACCGTTTAGAGCCTTCTAATTGGTGTGTATAATCTCTAGACCACTAACAGCTCTCTCTCTCATACTCCACCATACTCGCTCCGGCTTAAGGCGAAGCCCTGCGGGATCTCCCCTCTACTTCCGGTACCACGCCGTTGTGCTGCCGGAATCGCGAGGAGAGTGCTACAACCTCCGCTGCCTGCTAGAACAAGGGAGAGGAATGTCTTCGTCGAGTACCGAACGTGTGACCGACTGCGGGAGCGCTGCCGGAACGCAGCGCCGGAAGGATCGTCTACGCGATCTTGAGATCGGGAAGAGTACGACTACATCACCCACGAGAATCTGCTCTCGTTAACCGCTTTGGAATCTTCGAGGGTGAGTTATTCCATCGGCTCGTTGCTACAATCTAGTAGATAGATCTTGGCTTGTTTGTTTGTATGCGATAGAAAATTTTGTTTTCCATGCTACGAACCCCTACAGTGGTATCAGAGCCGTGTCTATATGTAGATCTGTTGCACGAGTAGAACACAATGGTCATTGTGGGCATTGATGCTTTTATTGTCGATTGCTTCTTGTGTACTTTGCATCTTGCGGTATGTTGGGATGAAGCGGCCCAGGCTAACCTTACATGACATCGTTCATGAGACTTGCTCCACGCTTGACATGCAACTTGTATTGCATAAGTGGCTTTGCGGGTGCCTGTTTATCCTAGCATAGTTAAGATTCAATTTACAACGGGTGATTGACAATACTAGTATCAATGTTGTGGTTCTTGTTCGTAAGTTAGAACGACACTTATTGAAAGCCCCAAACCACGTAAAACATGCAAAGAAAATTAAGGCGTCTAACTTTGTTTTGCAGGGTGTCTTTGTGATATGATATCCATGATTGTGATTATATATGATGTATGCAATGTTCCTTATTGTAAGAGGCAAACCGGCAGGAGAGCCATATGGTTGTCTTTAATTTATTAAAGACCCGTGTCTATTCAAAGTAGTTGTAATAGTTGAAGCCGTGGGCGACAACCATGGAGAAGCGTCATTGACCTTGATGCAATGCCGGTGATGATGGAGATCATGTTCGTGCTTGAAGATGGAGATCGGAAGCACAAAGAAGAAAGGCCATATCATATCACATATTATTGAATTGCATGTGATGTTAATCCTTTATGCATCTTGTATTGCTTAGTAGAGCGGTAGCATTATAAGATGATCCCTCATGCACATGAATTTCAAGTCATAATGTGTTCACCCTTAGTTAGCACCGTTGCTAAAGCTTGTTGTTTCAAGCACCACGTGATGATCGGTGTGTTAGATTCGCAAGTGTATACAACGTGAGCAAGCCAGATTTGCTCATGCGAAACTAAGGTTTGATCTTGTGAGCCTAGCATGTATGGACATGGCCTCAGAACACGGATTACGAAAGGTAGAGCATGAGTCATATAGTAGATATGATGAACATGTTGATTGTTCGCCATTGAAGCTATATCAACTCTCGTGATGATCGGTTTTGATGTGGTGGATTTGGTTCGTGTGATCACTAAAACAATGTGAGGGATATTGTTTTGAGTGGGAGTTCACCTAGATTAATTTAATTATTAATTAGAACTCAATTTATCATAAACTAAATCAAAGTGAATTTGCATAGTTGTTGTAGTCATTGGCATCCGTTTACCACCTTGCGCTTAGTTATAATTGAGATGATAGAACTATAGAATTCTGGTTAGTTACTTTATGAACTGGTATCGTATTTTTTTGAAGTGTTAATCTAAAGTTTAAAAGTCCTATTGCAAACTTTCAGTAAGTTCCGGTTACTCCATGAAGTTTAATAATTAGTATTAAATCAAGAGTAACAATTCCAAGTGTTAGTATATAAGTATCATGTTTGTCTCCATGATTCTTGATATTCAAAGGATTCTCTTAATATCAAGGTTATCTAGGATCTGAAAGAGTTGTTTGAAACCATGATGTGTGGAAGATATTGTGATATCTGAAGCAAGTATTGGTTACAACATGATAGAGTATAATATGGCAAAAGTCATGTTCTCATATTTGATGAGAAATTGCAAAAGGTTGGAGACACTAGTTGTCCTAATCGTCCAAAAGGATTTGGAGAGCAACATTATACTCATGTTTCACCGTTATAAGCTAAAAGTAGCTTGATCATGGATAATTCCATGATAAGGGTGAATATTTGATGTAGGTAAAATGTTTACTACACCAAGAGATTACTAAAGAAAGGAATTTGAAAGAACACCAAACATTTGATGATGGTGATCTACTTCAAAGTGCAAGTCCAAAGACATTGGTATTTAACTATACACGCTTTGGACTATATGTCATATGTATGACTCCACTATTGATGTTGATAGATTCTTTCAAATGTAAAAGGAAATATTGAAAGAAAATCTCATAAGTATATGGCAGAAAGGAAAAGACTAGAATTGTTCAGTTTAAGTATATAGATGATATACATGTTATGGCTATATTCTTTGCTTATTAAACAATGTGGTTCTTAAGTATTTAATACTGAATTTGTTGGTATGAATCATACGAAACAACAGAATTCATGAACTACAGTAGTCTAAGTAATTAGCAAAAGAATATGTGATGATGTTCATCGAAAACAAATAAAGGGTTATTGTGTTGCTCGTTAAACATCAAAGCTTGCCTTCAAGATTTGTTTTATCATGTATTATGAGAACAAAAGGGTTGTTCAAATAATTGCCGTAATCCATAAAAGATGGATGATTCGCAAATCTCGTTGGAGAAATCACATCCATAAAACTAGTGCTAAAAATGTCGAAAGACAAATTGATTGAAAGATCACTTAGGAAGTGACATCGCCGTTTAAATTATATTGGAAAGAAAACATGAAGAAACTCCATATGGATGGAATTTTAGAGTATTTTGATTTTTGATCAAATGACGCTTGTGAAACTTTCTTAGAGATAATTAAAACTTCGTTCATAGGCAAAAAGGGAACGAATGACTAGCTTATTGGAACTTGTACATATTGTTGTACGAAATCCATTATGTGTAGTCAAGAGCGATGGATTTCAACTTCATATGTTTTCTCCAAAAATTTGAGTGAATATATGAATATTTACTTAATAAGGATGAAGTGTGAAATATTTGAAAGGTTCAAAGATTTTCAAGATGAAGTGCAAAATCATTGTAACAAGAATATAAATAGTTTATGATAAGATCATAAAGGAAGATATTTGAGTTACAAGTTTAGCATAATACCTAAGATTTAAGGAATCGTTCCGTGGATTTGCATTTTCCCGAAACACCATAAGAGTATGGGGCGTTCGAGATATGTAATTAAACCTTGTTTGACATGGTAAGATCAAAGGTGTAATTCATAAAACTGCCATTGTATTTTAAAGATTAAAAGCTTTAGAGATTACCGTTTTCCACTGGAAAGAGCTCCATCATAATCCGTTGAAATGACACCATATAAAGTTATGGTTTGGGATAAAACCCAAGTTGTCCTTTCTTAAACATTGGTATGCTATGCATAAGAAAGATGTTTGCAACCAAAGTCAGATGAACCTGTCTTTGTTAAGTTTTCCTCCATAACACCGGAGACAAAAGTGTTTGTCACTTAGAACGTCAAGTTTCTTTTAGAAGGAATTTTTCGTGAAAAGTTAAGTGGGAGTACAATAAAACTTTGATAAGGTTAAAAGAACCTTAGCTATATGTGCAGAGTTGCGCAACACCGAAAAGTGTTCCGGAGGCAGCAACAATGCTCATGGCTCACATACCTCAAAGGTTGTGGTTATGAAGGTCAAAGTTTCTGTTGAACCAAGTAGGTCGAGTAAACAATCAAATACCAAGATTTGAGGGTTGAATCATTATTTGAGAATAATGAACGTACTACATGCAAAGAAGCGATGATGGGCCCTGACTCCGTAAAATGGCTTGAAGCCATAAAATCCGTGATAGTTCCATATACGAGAGATCAAGATTTGAACTTGAAAGACCCTCTGGGAAGGTACAAGACCTTACAGTCGTATTTGGATCTATAAAAAAATAGACATGGATGTTTCACATCTATAATCGACATATTGGGAAAGAGTTCACAAAATGTTCAAAGGTTGACTATGACAAGATTTGATCTTTCACAGTGATATTTAGTCTAGACGGATTAATGTAGCAACCACTACATATAATTTTTTATATGGTAGTTGAATAAACAGAACAAGTTCTTCTAATAGAATCGTTACCTAGGACATGTGCATAACACGGTCCATAGGGTTTTGTTAATTCAAAAGGATGCTAAAAACATATGCAAACTTCAATGGTTAAAGTGAGCATCATGAGTTGGAATCTTCACCGTGATGAAAGCTTAAAGGAGTTTAAAAGTTCATCAGAGACGATGGAGATGCTTGCATTTGCAAGAAATTAAGTGGGAGCGCTAAGACATGTTTCTAATACATTATGTGGAAGACATATTGTTGATTGGAAATAATGTATCTTTTATTAACACATATTAAGAATTTCATCCCGATGAAAGACTTAGGCAAAACCCAAATATTTGGCATCAATAGATGCTAATATGGTTGTGCCAGAAGTACATAGACGAGATATTGAATGAGTTCAATATAGAAACTACAAGAAAGGTTCTTGTCGCACAGAAAGGATTGAATGAGTTCAATATTGATGATATATTCAAGTGTATTGACATTTGGTAAGTGAAACAAAGATTCAAGTATAGATTGATACTTGATGTATGAAATCACAAAGAATATTTATATCAATCATACTGTGATATGTACAAATCCAGATATGTCCTATGCTCTAAATGTTATGAGCATATACCAGAATAATTCATAAGATGATCGTTGGACAATAGTAAGGATATTCTTATGATCTTTTGGAAGAACTAGGAGTATATTATTTGTAGAAGTGACAAATAGATGGTTAGTTCATTGTAAAAGTACTACATTGATACTAGCTTTGTCACAAAGTACAAATTAAGTTTATCTCAATCTAAACTAAGGGTGGCACAATATAATGGAAAGTGAGTTCCATAATGGATTTGGATGAGTTCCAAAGTTAAGACATTGTGACAGATACTACAACAAAAGGCTAAGTATATGACTGCTATTATAGCATCAAAAGAGGGTATTTGTGTCAAGTAGTTTGTTATCAAACTAGGTGTAGTTCACAGAGGGATAATACTATGAAGATATATTGTGCGACAATATTATCAACATGTTTTAACCCCAAAGAACTAAAGGTCACACCGAAAGACCAAATTTATACAAAGCCATCTCATTAGAGAATGAGTGATGCGTAGAGACGCAAAGACATGCAATTACACACGGACCTGTAAGTGTCAGATCCAGAGATCAGTTGACCACTAGCAATCGTGTACATACAACACCGGAAAGCCATAGGTGTTATATACACAAAGGTTTGAAACTAGATTATTGACTCTAGTGCAAGTGGGAGACTGTTGGAGATATGCCCAAGAGGCAATAATAAAGTGGTTATTATCATATATTCACACTTATGATAAATGTTTACATACCATGCTATAATTGTATTAACCGGAAACATTAATACTTGTGTGATTTGTAAACTAAAATAAGAGTCCCTAGTAAAGCCTCTTGTTAAACTAGCTTGTTGGTTAATATATGATCATGGTTTCCTGATCATGAACATAGAGATGTTATTAACAACAGGATCATATCATTAGGAGAATGATGTGATGGACATACTCCTATAGATAAGCGTAGCATAAAGATCAAGTCATTTTAATAGTTCAATTGCTATATTCTTTACGATACATAGTAACCTAATTCCTTCGACCATGAGATCATGCATATCACCTTTTCGGATGGATGCTTTGATGTCATCAAACACCACCGTAACGGTGGCTATAAAGGTGGCATTGAGTGTTCGAAAGTATTGGTTGAAACACATGGATCAAGAGTGGGATTTGTCCATCCATATGGGATAGATATACTGGGCCCTCTCGGTGGAATGTCATCCAATTAGCTTGCAAGCATGTGACTGGTTCACAAGGGATCACATATCACAGGAACGAGAAAAGAGTACTTATCAGTAACGAGGTTGAACTAGGTATGCAGAGATACCGATCATAACCTCGGATAAGTAAACTATCGTGAGACAAAGGGAAATTGGTATCGTATGTAAGTGGTTCATTCGATCGCAAAGTAATCGTAGAAATATGTGGGAGCCATATGAATTTCCAGATTCCTCTATTGGTTATTGTTAGGCGAAGTGTCTCGATCATGTCCGCATAATTCACGAACCGTGAGGAGACACACTTAAGGATTGACGTTGTTTGAGTAGTTATGGTATTATGAGAAAGAGACCGAATGTTGTTGAGTCTCGGATGGGATCCGGATATCACGAGGTGATCCGTAATGGTCCGGAGAATAAGATTCATATAAGGAAAGTCCCGTTTGAGTTCGGGAATGATTCCGTGTTTTCATGGAATGTTCTAGAAGGTTCGAATTGTCCGGCACTCGGGGAGGTACATGAATGTGTCATTACATATTGAATGATTGCATCATGTACTAAGTGTTCTTGCTGTTCCAAAACTGAAAAGTCAAACTGCCGGTTTGAAAGTCAAACGGCTAAAACAGAGCTGTGGAAACACAGAAACGTGGGAAACAGAAACTGGGAAACAAGCAAGAGGTGGTTGGAACCGACTTGGGGGAGGAGTCCCTCCAAGCTGGCGCACCAACCAAGGCCGACTTGGGGAGGGACTCCCCTCCCCTTGGCCGCCCCTCCCACCTATAAAAGGAGGGGCAGGGCCTCCTCCTCTAGACACACAAGTTCCTATCCTCTAATCTCCGGTTTAGAGCCGTTTTGGTTTAGAGCTTCTAATTGCTCTAGCCTGCGGTTTAGAGCTGTGGCATCCCGCAAAACCACTACTAGAAAATCGCGTTGAATTTGTGCATTGCATCGTCATCATCATGCATTGTTTGCATAAAACTAATTTCACAAAGCATGTTTTCGTTTTCTAAAACGACCCATCTTTAAACAAATATCAAACCCCGGGTCTCCGGATTATTTTGTTGTCTGCTATCGGTTTGCAAACGGTGTTTTAAAAACAAATAAAATCTTATATTATTTTAGTGGGGGCAGTCGAACGGGCCGAATCGACCCGAACGACCACCCCATTTTTCTAAACGGTCCACCTACACCTGCCCTTCTAAATCCTAAGTTCACCAACTAATCTACCCACACCCCTTGGCCACATCACCCCACCCAATGGCAACCTGCCACCTCACCCTCTCCCCTCCCCCTAGCCTACCAGGTGCTGCCACCTAATCCTGCCCTCTCTCTCCTCTCTTCCCCTGTGGCCCACCTAACCCCACTCACTCCCCAACACACACAGCACACGGCGCACTCACACACAACCCACCCCACTCTCTGCCCGGGCCCCACCCCACCACGCGGCCCACCCCTCAGCCTCACCCAGCCCCCCCAACCGACCCAGCTGCAGCCACACGCATGCACACACTGACGCCACGCCCGGTCTCCCGTGGGCCCAGACTGCCCCACCCGCTCGGTCCCTCCTCCCGCACGTCTCTCTCCCCCGCGTTTCTTCTCCCTCCTCTGGCTACCTTCCTCCGCCAACCATCCGCCGCCGGCCACCCTCGCTGCCCCGCCTCCCGTCGCCCCCGCGCGCAGCCCCCCTCGCTAACCCGCGCCTCCACCTCGCCGCCGGACCCGCTCCGCCCCGCTCCCACCTCGCCATCTCTGCTAGCCCCGCCGCCTGCAGGTCCCGCCTCCTCCGCCATTGGCCTCGCCCCTCCCGCCCTTCTCTTCCATCTCCGCGCTGCCCTCCGGCCACACCGTCCTTGCCTCCCGCTCGTCCGGCTGTGGCCAGGCCACGTCCCGCACGGCCGCCTCCCAGCTCCGCGGTCGCTCCTCGCCTCCGTCGAGCACGCCGTCCGCCCGGCCAGCGCAGCTGACGCCGCTCGTGCCTCGACCCATGACGCCGAGCCCTGGCCTCCGTCTCCGTCAGCGTCCCTCGCCCCGCCGCCTCGGCCCCGCTCCGGCGCGCTCGGCCGACCTCGTCCGCTCCGGCCGTGTCACGGCCTCCGCAGCCACGACCCGATCTCGGCCCGTGCTCCTCCCTCTCGCGCACCGCGCTGAGCACCGCTCTCGGCACCGACCCGCCGTTGGTGCCTCCTCGAGCTGGCCGCCAGCGTCCGCCTGTCCGACCCTCCCGAGCTCGACCCCGCGCGGCCCCGTCGACCGCTGGTCGTCGCCCTGGTGACCCCGTCGGCACGGGAGCCTGCAATCTCGCCTCCGTGGTTACCCGAGGCCGCTGCCCGCTCTCTCCGGTGTCGCCAAGATCTTCCGAGTACAGATCGACGCCAAGTTCTTCCACGTGGACCCATTGAACCGAAGACCGACCCCGTGACGAGTGCATCGACCCCCGACCCGAAGATGCCCAGAACACAAGTTCGCCTTCTCGAACGCCAGGAACTCCTTCATGGACACCGATGAGCGAACCCGGTGGGTCAAGCTCTCCTTCCGGCCGTGGTCCACGACATGGAATCGCCAGGATCATCCCGAACGCCAAGATTGCCACGAACGCCCGAATGTTGACACCGACTCGATGGCGCGAGCGACAAGATCCTCGCACGGCAAGATCGACCCGTGGGCCCGACAAGATCGGCACACGACGACAAGAACGACATCCAGGAAGAATCCGATCGCCCGGCGCGAACCAAGTCCTGCTTCCGGATGCCGAGGTCACCGACAGACAACAAGATCTACCCCGCTATCCGAGAACGCATCCGTCGAACCCGAACCCCAGATCCGAACCCTGAGACCGACCCCGAACCCCGGAACCCCAAGACCGTCGCGACCCCTAATGTGTGAACCCTTTCCTCGAACCCTATTTCATAACATAATACAACTTGTCGCATATTAAATTGTCATTCTCGCATGCATATCATTGGTTTGGGGGCCTTATGCCGATTCACCTAATAATTAAATATGGGGCCCATATGCGGGCAAATCTAGTCTCATATTGGCCTCATTTAAATTTGTGTAGCGGACCAGTGCTATCTTCTGCCATGCTAAAACAACATTTAAATTGCGGGGTAGCTAAACAACTTGAACCTCCTAATTAATTGTCGGGACCCCGGTTCCGCTTAATATGACCTAATCGCATCGCACTTTTGCCATGTCATACATCATACATGCATCATGCCGATCTTCTACCGTGTATTAAATACTGTATCCGGTGTTTATTCTAGCGTTTTGCTTCTTCGCGGATAAGGCCGTTGAGTTGATGTGAGCTTCGCCCCGATCTTCGGATGAACCCTTCGACAATGTTTTCAGGCGAGCATCTCCCCCTTTCTACCTATCTTACTTTTATAGTCTTTATTCCCTCCTGTTGATCTATTGCTATCTGTGTTGCGATGCTTTAGTTTTCGTACCCGTGATATCCCTTGCAGCCGTATATTGCCTTGGACACACCCTATTCCCTGTTGTTTGGTAGATAGTTGGACTTGCGCGTCGTAGTCGCTTGCTCAAGTGCTGTTGCGTGTCGTCAAGTGCCACAGTTGTTGATGTATTGCCGCATGTTGATGTTGGAAGTGATCCTAGTTTTACTTATTGTTCACTTTAATTCCTGTTTAACAACTAAAATGGAATAAGCAGAGGCATCGGTGGGTGATAGAAAATATTTGGTTTCCGAACGCCCACTTGTGTCCCGTAAGACCCCGAGTACTTGATACCTGTCCCTTGATTTATCGCGCTACCCACATCCGGGAGGTATATGGGACCCCCCTGAGCCAGAGCTTGATTCAGTCTTATTTCTTGGGGCCACAAACTAGTTTGAGGTTTTATTTACGATCCTGTACTTATGCCATGCTACTTTCTGTATTTAAATTGTGCGAGGAGCACACTGCATCTGTTAGGATCGGGACACGATTCGCGGTGTCGACAAGCCCAGCCACACTTTCGGGTTCCCATCGTTCTGACCATATACCCAAACCTTGAGCCCGTCTCGGAGTCAGCTGGCTTCGTTGCGGGATCTACTCAATGGGTGGCCCCCTGAAATAATTCTGAATCCTGTGATTGTTCAGTCGTGAAAGCCTCGTTGGGTTTTGAGTTGGTTTTTCCGAGGTTGATCGAGCGTGTGTTGCTATTGGTGCACCCCGGCCGGGTAAAACTTTCTGAAAGCCGTGTCCGCGGATATGGACGACTTGGAGCACAGTATCTCGACCATAGACAAGCATAACTAAAGTTTATTGCTATAAATTTGACTTTATAATGACTAGTAATCAGCTTCACTACAACGGAATGGCTAATTAATACTGCCCACAACTGCTTGTTTGGAGTGTCGCTTGCGACCATTGTACCTGACTAGTAAGTATTGCAACTACAACGGAATGGCTGAATAGAAGTACCAACAACTGCTGGGTTTTGGGCTATCTCATGCTAATTGTATCTGACTAGTAAGTGCTGCCACTATAACGGAATGATAAACTAAAACGGCCCACTGCTTATTTTATCAGGATGATTATCTATACCTGACTAGTAATTGCTGCAACGATAACTAAACAAATAAAACTGCCAACTGTGTGAGTTCCTCGGTTGACTTCCTCGTTTGGTCTCGAGGGGGAAACACCAGGACGGGTTTATCTGATGGTAGGTTCAGGTTGGATCCGAATAGGTCTTTCTTACCCCTCTCTGAAAGTCGCCAGTTGTATCGAGTTTCTATAGGTTGTATAGTGCATGCCGCCGCTGCCGCTCAGTCCACCATACCTATGTAGGCGAGGACCGCCGAATTCTAGCCTCGCCGTGTCTTGGCCTCGATCGACGCTCCTTCTTTTCCTTTGCCCTTTGTCGGCACCCTTTTGTTTAAGCGGGTTTTGAGATCGACGTTAGCGGGTTACCCTTCCGGCTTTGGGCAGGGTTATGGACGCCATTGGTTATTCTTGTGGCTCTTAGCTCCATTTGCATCTTGTCCGTAGCTGGGCTCTATCGTTTTCAAGGTGATTTGGATCTTTGTCTATATATCGTATTCTTGACTCTTTGAGTCGCTGTTATATATATCTGTTCTGTGGGTCCCATCGAGGACTGTTGTGTAATGTTATTACTTCGTTTTCCACCCGCACGAAAGTGCCTGGTGGGCACCTTTGAATCGTTTCTATGCGGGTTTGGCGGGTTTTCGCTAAAACTTGCATAGGTCCGATTCTGAGGGTGTTACAAGAGCCTTCTAATTGGTGTGTCTAATCTCTAGACCACTAATAGCTCTCTCTCTCATACTCCACCATACTCGCTCCGGCTTAAGGCGAAGCCTGGGATCTCCTCTACTTCGGTACCACGCCGTTGTCTTCTTAGGAATCGCGAGAGAGTGCTACAACCTCCATTTTCTTTGGAACAAGGAGAGGAAGGTCTTCGTCGAGTACGAACGTGTGACCGATTGCGGGAGCGCTGCCGGAGCAAGCCGGAAGGATCGTCTCACGCGATCTTGAGATCGGGAAAATACTACATCACCCACGAGAATCTGCTCTCGTTAACCGCTTTGGAATCTTCGAGGGTGAGTTATTCCATCGGCTCGTTGCTACAATCTAGTAGATAGATCTTGGCTTGTTTGTTTGTATGCGATAGAAAATTTTGTTTTCCATGCTACGAACCCCTACAGTTATGACTATGAACCAGTCACCTTAGCCTCTATGATAATTTAGTTTTGACTTGTGGTACCACTTTATGCTTTGATTAGTAATGTTTTGTTGCTCTGCATGATTATGGCCATTATTGCTCTCTTAGTTGGTCACTCCCAGTCTTTTGCTAGCCTCCACTTGTATTGAGTAATCACTACTCATGCATCCAACTCCCAAGAAACCATGTTATTCCAAAGTTTCCACTATAAATTCCTATGCATGGTGTGTTACACCATATCAAGTAAATTCTTGTTTTATGTACCTTCCAATTAAAAAGTCACTTTGTTATGTGAAAAATTAGTGATTAAAGCTCTCACAAACTTGATGACACACTTTATTTTTCTTGCCCCTAATAAACTTGAACCATTGTGTCATCTATGTTGTATATGCTTCTTATACGTTGGGAATTAGCAAAACCGTGCTGTCACGGGGAACACTTTCAACACCTGTAAATATCTACCTAGTTGATATCATGCTCTTTTGTTTATGGATGTCGTCGGTGTGACATAAAAGGGGAGCTTGTAAGTCCATGGAGTTATATATATATGTGTTAGAGAAATGCCTAGGCCGCTATCCTAAGCCATGCCTAATCATGCTGGAAAATTGCAGCATCACCATAGTGAGCAATCTATGAAGCTTTCTTCTTATAAAAAAAGAGAGACAAAGAAAAGAGGAAAGAAGAGAAAAAAGCACCATTTTTTCCCATGGTAAATAAGAAGATTGCTGAGATGCTCATTGTGTGCTTGCCTTGTCATTTTGATATGGGATATCTCCTGTATCATGGGGCAAGGGGTACCCCGTTGGCGGTTCTCTATGATACACATGTACTTGCTATGACAAGAACTTACTGATACATTGGAAACGTATCTATAATTTTTGATGCTCCATGCTTGTTTAGTATTTACTTTGCTTTACTTGTCCACACTTTGAGGTGCTTTTTACATGTTTTCTGGTACTAACCTACTAACAAGTTGCAACAGTGCCAGATGCCTGTTTTCTGCTGTTTTTGGTTTCAGAAAAGTTAGTAAAGAAATATTCTCGGAATTGGACGGGACAAACGTCAAAGTCAATTACTTTCCGTGGGGAACAAGAAGTCCAGAGGGGAGCCGGAGTTGCCAGACCCACCCTAGGCGCGGGTGGGCCCAGCCCCGCGCCTGGCTAGGGTTTGCCAACCCTGGCCGCCTCCTTGGCCTTCCCCTTCGCCTATAAGAAGCCCCTGATGCAGAAACCCTAAGTACCCGATCAAATCTCCACGAAACCGTCTGTAGCCGCCGCCACCATCGTCCCTAGATCAAGGGGGATCTAAAGTTCTTCCCGGCACCCTGTCGGAGGGGAGATCATCCCGGAGGCCTTCTCTCCGGTATGATGCGTGAGTAGTTCCGCCTTGGACTATGGTTCCATGTAGTAGCTAGATGGTTGTATCTCCTCCTTTGTGCTTTCATGTATAGATCTTGTGAGCTCCGTTCATGATCAAGATCTAATCTATTTTTAATCATGCATGTTGTGTTTGCGGGGATCCGATGGATATTGAGATTATTATGTTGGTTTGATTAATGGTTTTGTCTTTATGATTCTATCATGTCTTTGTTGTTTGTGATATTGCATGGTCTCCGTTGTTAGTAGCTATCTTGGCCAAGTAGTTGCTAGTGACTCCAAGAGGGGGTATTTATGCTCGATAGTGGGTTCATGCCTCTAGTTTCCAAGGGAAGTGACAGAAATATCTTCGGTTGTAGATGTGTTGTTGCCACTAGGGAGAAAACAACGGTCTCTTGTTCATGGAACATGTGGACTGTTTACCTTACACACTTTTCTTAAAGTAGTTGTCTATTTCTTGTAACTTAATACTAGAGGGAGTTCATATGATAACCTGAAGGTGGATTTCTAGTCATAGATGAAGTTGGATGGCGGTCTATGTATCTTGTTGTATTTCCCAATCGAATCCCATAGGATCTTTCTGACTAGTAATTGCATTGTTATGCCTTGCTCAGTTCCTGTCAATTGCCCTGCTGTAATTTGTTTACCCTTCATGCCATGTTGTTTATCTAAGGAGATAACCTCTAGTGAACTATGGACTCCAGTCCAATATTTACCATTGATACATCTTCCACTGTTACTTGCTTACTTGCTGCAAACCATTATCTTCCACACCATACATTTAATCCTTTGTTACAGCAAACCGGTGATCTTAACAACCTCACTGATTCGTTGGGGCAAAGTCTTGAGTTTGTGTTTGTGCAGGTCTTCGTGTTGCTTGCAACACCTGTGTGATGTTTCCTTCCTCCTACTGGTTCGATAACCTTGGTTTCTTACTGAGGGAAAACTTGCTGATGTGCTGCTTCACACCTTGCTCTTGGGGTTCCCAACAAAGTTCTCCCACTTGGACTAGCGCTGCATCAAGCTTTTCTGGCGCCGTTGCCGGGGAGGCTAAGGACGTCTTCACTAGGGGAGTCCTTCACTTCCTTTCTCTTTACTTTGTTTTTAGTTTGCTTTGTTTCTTTTGCTTGGTTTTGTTTTCCTCTTTTCAAAAAACCCAAAAAAATTAGTTTAGTTTGGTTTGCTTTCTTTATTAAAAAACACAAAAAATTAGTTCCTACTCTAGTTGGTGGTCTGTTATTGCCTTGCTTGGTCATGCTTTCTATCAATAGATGGTTTCTTTGAAACTAGTTCTTATTGGCAAGGTGAGTTCACGGAAGAACAAAAGTATTATTATAAGGAACACCGTTTGTCACAAAAAGGGAAACACTTATGGGAACAAATTGATAAGTTTAATACTATTGCTAGAGATGTGTGCTCTACTTATAATGTTACTTATTGCTTTGATAAAGCTTGTTGCTGTAGGAGGTATAAACACCTACCCTTTCAATGTGAGTATAATGATAATGTTACCATATCTTCTTATGTTAAAGGAATTTATGACTTTGATGATGTGGAACAAATTGAAGAATTTATTGCCTTCAAGGGTGCATTTGAACTTGCCAGTTTGCTTGAAAATACTAATGATGCACCTTATGAATCTGAGGTTTATGAGATACTTAAATTTTTCTTTGATAATTACAAGTAAGAAAATAGCTATATTCTTGAATATTTTAATATGTGTTTTCCACATTTGGAAGAGACTAATGCCTTGCAGGAGCCTATGGAAGAAGAAATTTTGAAACGGGAAGCTCATTACATGAAAAATAAAAGGAGAGTGATGAACAAAAGGAGGAAGAATGAATCTACCCATGCCTACCTTCTAATGAGAGTAACTCTTTACCTCTTATGTTATTTGATTGTCCCCCATGCTTACCAAAGGAGGATGAATGTTATGTTCCCGTGGATCCTTTTGAAATATCTACTTTGGATAAAACCTGTGGAGGTTTTAATCCCACTATTTTTGAGCTTGATAGAAATTATGTGTTTGTAGCTCATGAAAAGACTGCTTTAAGTGATAGTTATATTGTTGAGTTTATTCATGAGGATACTGAAAATTATTATGAGAGAGGAAAATATGGTTGTAGAAGTTTTCATGGTACTAAAACACCTATCTTTGTGCTGAAAGTTTTGAAGTTACTCTTGTTTTCACTTCCTATGCATGTCAATTTATTCTTTGTGAACTTATTTATGTACAAGATTCCTATGCATAGGAAGTGGTTTAGACTTAAAGGTGTTTTGAATTTGCTTCTTGATGCTCTCTTTTAATTCAACTCATAGTTCTTATGAGAGCATCTTCCCAAGCTATCAAGCCTAACTTAAAGGCGTTAAAGAAAAGTACTTGTTGGGAGATAACCTAAGAGTTTCCTTGAGTCTTGGAAGTTATTACTTCAGTAATGACCTCTCCTTATCCTTTTTGTTTGCATTTTGTGCCAAGAATGACCTCTAATGAGAGGGAAGTAAGATTTGGGGAGTTGCTATCCCGAAACAGATTTATGTCCTCCATAAAAAAAATTTGTGAGGAGTCTCTGTAACTCGGATTGGGCTCACAATTAACGAAAACATCTCCCAATATATTAGCTAACTTTCGTTAGTTCAACACTTTTTGATTTGAGCAACATAAGATGTTCGAAAAAATTCGTTTCTACCTGTTGGTCTGTTTTGACAGATTTCTGCCATTATTTGCATTTGCTTCTTATTGATTCCTTTTTGAGTTATCTTTAGGTGAATTGAGCTTTTTGAAGGAGTTACTACAGTATCTTATGTTTTTAGTGAAAAGCCTTGCTGTTCCAAAGATTTTCCAGAGGTGTAATATCTTTTGAATACACTAATGCTGCTAATGAAGATTGTGTGAAGTTTTGTATGAAGGACAAATTTCAGGTGTATAGAGAGAATGATTCAATGAGATGAAGAATGGACAAAAGCTCAAGCTTGGGTATTTCACCATGGTGTCACCCCAAGAAATATCCAAGAGGTACAAGCGTCAAGGCTTGGGGATGCCCAAGGCATCCCCTTCTTCATCAATAAAAAGCTCAGGTCTGTCTAGACACTTCGTTTTTATTGTTTCATGCACAATTGTGTTGTTCTTGGAGCGTATTAGTTTTTGTTTTGTTTGATTAGGTTGTTTAGTTTGCTTGAATAAAGTGGTTTGGACCCCCGTTCTCGCTGTGTTGTTTTGCAAATAAGTTTGCTTGGTGTTTGGAAAGGAGTAGTAAGTTCTTGCTTGAAGTGCAAGAGGAGCTTGCATTGACTGTGACTTAGACTTTAGCATGACATGCTAGGTGTTGTTTTAGCATTATGATTAGTTATTATTGCTCTAGCATGTCTCGTTCCAAACAATTGGGATTGCTTAGTATGCCTTGAAGAAATTATGCGTTGTTTTAGCATGCAAAAGCATAGTATTGTGGTATTCTCCTTTGATGCTTTGCTTGGGTTGACTTGGCACATGCTCACACTATGTTATGACTATGACAAGTCACAATTAGCCTCTATGATCATTTAGTCCTTGACTTGTAGTACCACTCTTTGCTTTGATTAGTATGCTTTGTTGCACTGCATGATTATGGCCATTATGCTCTATTAGTTGGTTGCTCCCAGTCTTTTGCTAGCCTCCACTTGTATGAGTAAGTTCTACTCATGCTTCCAACTCCCAAGAAACCAAGTTATTCCAAAGTGTCCACTATAAACTCATGTGCATGGTGTGTTACACCATTCCAAGTATATTATTGTTTTCAACTATCTTCCAATTAAAAAGTATTTTGTTATGTGAAAACTTAGTGATTAAAGCCCTCACAAACTTGAAGGAAGACTTTATATTCTTTGCCCCTAATAAACTTGAACCATTGTGACAACTTTGTTGTATATTCTTGCACTTATAAGTTGGAATTAGCACAACAGTGCTGTCACGGGGAACGTTTTCAACATTGCACCTATACTTTGTACTCAGTTGATATCATGTTCTTTTGTCTATGGATGTCACCGGTGTGAAATAAAGAGGGAACTTGTAAGTACATGGAGTTTGTATTCTGTGTTAGAGAAATGCCTGGGCCGCTAGCCTAAGCCATGCCTAATCATGGTGGAAACTTGCAGCATCACCATAGTGAGTGTCACATCCCAAGTTTTAGATTTGGTCTTGCATGTCATTCAAAATCATTGCATTATGTTCATGAAAGTTTGAGTTGCAAAACGCAATTTTGAAGCCCTATTTTGAATCACCAAAATGCACCTACAAATGACTATGCAAGGATTTGTAAATCCACTACTTGCAAAATAGTAAAAGGATTGCAAATATGATCCTATGTTGATCCTCAGATTTTTAGAAAAATTTGAAGACTAAAATCAATCCTTTTGGAGTTGTTTTGCAAAAGTTATGAAAGAATAAATAAAAGCAAAAATGAATAAAAGAAAGAACACAAAAAATCTAACTAGCCAACCCGACCCAGCCCACCTGCCCCGCCTAGCCTATCTACCGCGCATCCTCCCATGAAAGCATGGCCTTGTGACAATGAGCAGGCCCACAAGCGCAGCCCGCCTCCGCCCCCGCTGCCACTGAAGCGTGGGTCCCGCGCGTCATCCCCTTCCCCAGCCAGGGTCCACGATGAAAACGAGGTCATCCCCACCGAACGAATCCCGCAAAATCCGCTCTGATTCGGTTCCAATCCGACCCCCTCTGCACGTAAAACTCCCCATATAAGACCCCTGCTTCGCTCTCCTCCGATTTTTCCCCTTTTTCCTAACCCTAGCCGCCACCGGAGCAAGCCTTGGATCTCGCCGCCGCCGCTAGTTCGGCTCGAGCTCGAGCTCGAGGTACTGGACCACCGCTTCTCCCCTTTTTCCCCCCTATCCTCTTTCCCGTGCTCCACCGATTCTCCCTGACCCACTTTCCCTCTCTGCAACGCATCAGGGCCGCAGGAATTCGTCGCCGGAGCTCCGTGTGAGCCGCCGTCTCCATCCGCACGCCGACGCCGCTTCGGGAAGCAATTCACGACGCCGTCCACGCAAGATAACTCGTCATCCTCGCCCGGTCCCCGTCCGCCACCTCCCCTCTCCTAGGACTCGTCGGAGCGCCGCCCAAGATCACCGCCGAGACACCCGCCGCCGCTGCTCGTCGTCACCCAGGCCGGTCAACGTTGGAGCCTCGTCGTCGCCGTCAGATCGATTTTGAACGCCCCAGATTAAAAGCATCCGCGAAGAGGTACCGTCCAGTCACCGCCTGCCGCGTGTCCAGCCTCGTCAGCGCGCTGCGTCATTGCCACGTGCCTGCTTAGTCAGCAGCCCAGTCAGCAGGAATATTCCCAGGGAATATTCCCTGTGATTTAAAATTGAATTAAAATTTCAGAAAATCGAGTAAACTTGCAAAATTCATAGTAAAAGATTGGTATGTCCAAAAATAGCATATAATATATCAATAGATTCAGAAAATTTAATAGAATAATAATATCAAGTTGGATTTAACTTTTACAGTACGTGTTTACTGTAATAATTTAATTAGTTTTAATGGTCTTTTAGATTAATAAATTCATAAGATAAGTTCCGTAGCTCCAAAAATCGCGTATAATATGTCCCTGGATTCAGTAGAACAAGTGGAATCTAAAAGTGAATTAAAAAGTTAGGCCTACAGTAAAAACTTTTGCAGAAACTATTTAATGGCTTTCTGCAGTATTTTAATTACCTAGGGAGTTTTATAATTCCTTTTTGAGTAATTCCAATTGGTACTGTTCCTAAATAGCAATGCCTATACAGTAGTATTTTCCCAAGATTTTACAAACAGTATATTACCGGTAGCGAATTATTCAAGTTCTAGCCCTAGTTTGGAGCATTACTTTTACTTAATAGTTTTCCTTGCGCTAAAACTATTTTCCATGCATGCAATCAGTAGTATTATTGAATAGGATTATGTGGTGCAGCTGTAGCACCAATTCACTTGCCTTGCATACCTTCATGCATCATATTTGTTGCATATGCTTGTGGATTGTTTGTTTATGATTGCAATTGTATCGTGTAGATTGTGACGAGTGCAACGCTTGCTCGTGTGTGGATTGTTCTTCCGACCGCTACAACCAAGGCAAGTAGTTTCTACTTTGTTCATGATATCGTCCTACTATTTTTAATGCATTGTCGTGTATTTTGTAGTTGCATGTGTAGGATGATACTATCGCTATGATATGTCCTATTATGTGGTAGTGCTTTCCTTGTAGAGGAACCACCGTTGGTAGATGTGCTTAGCCATGCTATGTTGAACGAGGGCTGGGTTACATCATTGAGACTTGTTTCTAAAAGTATTGGTTTGTGAAAACTAAAACAACTTAATCAATGAATCTCCTGGGTGTGATGGTATTGATAATTTTTGGTGGTTTCATGGCGAAAAGGCACCCAGGTATCGAGAGAAATTGTTTGGCTTCTTTATTGTGTAGCTTACGTGTACAGCCATGTGCCAATAATGGAATGGGCGGTTGGTTGGACTTAGTAGGTTGTGGTAAATCGAACCCGCGTATCCAGAGATGTAGAATTTTGGTAGATTGGACCGGTGCGCGTCGGGATTGGGGTGCTACTTCCCGAACAGTCTCTTCTTGGACTTCTCCCTATCATCACCCAAAATGAGAGTGATGGTACGAGCTGGGCTGGCCAAGTCACATGGGTAAAGCGTACTAACCTCTGCAGGGTGTATAATCTAATCGGTTAGCCGTGTCCCCGGTTATGGACAACTGAGTTGCTTGATATTGATTCCATGACATGTTTCTCACTCATTCTAATTTCATAATTGCTTTAATATTGTTCGGTTAACTTAATTGGGATCTTTTCAAAGAAAATCAAAAACTGTTTATGAAAGTAGGACAAATGTATTTGCAAATGCTAGCCAGACACAACTCCAATTGCCAAATATGCATGTAGGTGTTAGTACTATTGTCTCCATTACTAGATCTACTTGCCATACATTCCATGTATTGACCCTTCGGGGCTGCTACGTTTCATGTTGCAGGTTATTCCGATTATGATTAATCGATATAGGCCACGGTACTCCACTCGGCACTTGTTCACTTGTGGGCAATTTGAAGAATGGAGGATTTACTTTATTTATGTTGCTACCTGAATAATTTGAGCTAGCTTTGTGCTAAGATTTCATTGTAATAATGGTACTCTGGATCTTTGTTATTCATGATACACGGATATTTTGCTATGTTATTCATCTTATTCTATGTGGGCCAATGAACCGATCCAGGGATTGGCATGTCACATAGAAGCCACGGTCTTTTCAGAACCGGGGTGTTACATGATGGTATCAGAGCCCGTGTGTCGACTGTAGGATCGTGACCTAGGATTGGATTAGGAAGCCATAGATTTACTAAATCCTATATTAACTCTGTCTTTCGTCTTATGCCTTTCACCCTCGTAAATTCTTACCATATGCTATTCTCACACTTTCCTCTTTTACTTGATAGATGGGAGAAGTCAGGACTGAGTATGCCACCATGGAGTCATCAAGGCCCTTTGCAAGGCGGTTAGCTCAGCTCTCGCAGTCATTGGGATTGCCACTGCCCATGTTCAAGGCAAGAAGGCTGTACACCTATGGATATGGAGAGGATGCATGGGAGATTACTACCTTCATATTCAGAGATGCCGCCTTGCCAAAACCCGTGCACTTGATCTACACCAAGACATACTGCAACTGGGGACTTGGTATCAACTTGGCCATACATGAAGCCCTGTCTCGCCAGTGCCATAATGTCGGACACCTACTGCCAGCAGATTCACCCTACCGTGACTATGGTAGGCGTGATGAAGATGGACACATTGTGGTTACCCCGGGCGACAGGAACAACATGCCGCCCCATCGGAGGCACATAGAGGACATGGAAAAGGAGAATGGAGCTCTAGCTGAGAAGGTGATGATGATAAAGGAGATTGCAGATTTTGCTAGCAATGGTATGGTGGTCCAAGGACATGAGATTGACACCTTGCATGAAGCTGTGGGAGTTCTGGAGAATTCCCTGATAGCCAGAGATGCAACCATAGCTCATCTACATGGCGCTGTGCAGGAGAACACTCAGAACATACAACAGTTGCAGGGGACCGTCTAGGAAAGGGATCAAACTATTGAAGCTATGACAGCCCAGATTGTCGCTCTCCAAGCACAGCTGAATCCACCCTATGATGATGACAATGGAGATGATGGCAACAATGGGGATGATGATGACAGTGGAGACGATGATGATGATGAGGACGAGGATGATGATGATGGAGACGATGATGGTGGAGGAGATGAAGCTGTTGCAGTTGCAGATGAGAGTGAAGAAGAAGAGGAGGATCCAGAAGAGGTGGAGTTTGGGATCTCAAGTGATGATTCAGGAGAGGTGTACACTCCGCCGCCATGTTTGTACCGCGAACCGAAGCGTCAACGCATGACCGCAAGGACCTACCTCAACCTCTTCAAGGAGTAGATAGAAGTCCACCAATTAGTCCACGTTAGGCAAATTCGTTAGGATTAGTCTCGATCGATGTGAAACTTATTTCGTGTTAGTTTAAGAGTGTTTAGTTGCTTATTTGTGTACTCAAATATCCCAGGATTTATTTGTGCGAATTTTATGAAAGAGTTATGGCAATTTTGGTTACTACCTATGTCATTTTCGCTGCAGTTTTCTGCTGATACAGCAGTATTGTGGGATTTTTCATATTTTTCTGGTAACTCGGAAAAATCTGAAAAAAATTGGGCTGATGCGAAACTCTCTGTACTATATGTGCAAAAATCATCTAAATTTTCTGACGAGTTTAAGTCAGGCGGAAAAATTCGTGAACGCTGCTGGACTGTTCTGGCAGATTGTTGTTTTTGTTGTTTAGATGCTCAACTGTTTAGTTAACCATTGCCAACTCTTGTAAAACTATTTCAGTAGGTATATACTTCTAGGATAACCCCTGGGATGTTGCTGGATCGCTTGATTGTTGATGTGTTGCTTGCTTGCGATTGTCTGCTATTGTTTGTTGTTGTTTGATCATATGCATGGGTAGAATCCTATTGTCGTAGTTGATTCTTTCTAAACTTACTTGTGCTGAACCGCAGATGCCTCCCCGCCGTCACCCCACTGAGTTGGAGTAGCTCATGGCAGCTCAGGCACAGCTGACCCAAGTGATGACTCAGTTCATGGCAAATCAGAACAACAACAATGGAAACAATCAGCCTCAGGGAGATGCTCTCACCAGATTTCTGAGGTTAAGGCTAGCTAAGTTCTCAACTGCAGCGGAACCAATGGTTGCTCTCGACTGGTTGCATTCAGTCAACAAGGATCTGGTAACTGTTGGATGCACTGATGCTGAGAAGGTGAGGTTTGTCGCTCACCTACTGGAGGGACCAACCGCTTCTTGGTGGGACACTTTTCAGATCACCCACCTGCTGGATACCGTGACTTGGGCAATGTTTGAGGAAGGTTTCAGGACCAAGCACGTGTCTTCAGGAGTTTTGAGCCTGAAGAGGAAGGAGTTCCGCAACTTGCGCCAAACCAATCACACCGTGGCTGAGTACATTGAGGAGTTCAACAACCTGTCCCGTTATGCACCTAAGGATGTTGACACTGATGCAAAAAGGAGGGAGAGATTCCTGGATGGACTCAGTGATGAGCTTTCAGTACAGCTACTGGTAGTTTACTGCCCCACTTTCCAGGAGCTTATGGACAAGGCCAGAATCTTGGAAGGGAAGCACAAGCAAGTAGAAAGCCGCAAGAGAAAGAGCAACAATCACCACTCTGGTTCACATCACAAGTCTCGCACTTCGTATGATGGATACTCCAAGCATGGAGGGAGTGACCATGGGAGCCATGACCGCCACCACCATGGAGGCGATGGACATCGTCACGACAACCATAGGAGCAGCCACCACAGCCACAAGGGAGGACACTCTCACCACTCTGGAGGACACGGTGGACATGACCGCAACCGTGATCGCAGCTTTGTGAAGAAGGATCTGAGTGAGGTGACGTGCTTCAAGTGTAAACAGAAGGGACACTATGCTGACAACTGTCCGGAGAGGAAGGTATTGAAGCCAAACAACAACGAGAAGGCCACAGTGAACCACATGAATGTGGAGGAGATTCCAGATGATCCTGACCTTGTGATTGGTAAATTCCCAATCAACACTTACCCTGCACTTATACTTTTCGATACTGGTGCATCGCATTCATTCATATCAAGGGCATTTGTGGATAAGTATAAGCTACCTACTGAGTCTATGAAAAGGTCTATTAGAGTGAGTTCACCTGGAGGGGATATGATAGCTAGCGCGGGATGCCGCGACTTGACTGTGAGGGTTGGAACACACAACTTCATTGCACATTTGGTAGTGTTGGAATCACAAGGATTAGATGTCATTCTGGGTATGGATTGGATGTCTATGCATGGGGGACACATAGATTGTGCACAGCGAGCTGTTTCACTCAAAACCCCGGATGGTAAGAGGATTAGATTCAAGTCGGCTGTACGACCAAGAAGGTGTAAGCTGAATTCTCTTAAGGGGGTTAGCATGGATACTGTGCCATTGATTAGGGATTACCCGGCGTGTTTCGGAAGAAGAGCTGAGGATGCCACGACAGGAAGTAGAGTTTCTCATCGACGATGCCGGAACAGGACCTATAGCAAAGAAACCATATAAGATGGATGTGGATGAGTGAAGGAATTGAAGAAGCAGTTGAAAGAGCAAATGGAAAAGGATTCATTCAGCCTAGTTAAATCGTCATGGGGAGCACAATTACATTTGTGGAGAAGAAAAGATGTAAGAGACTAGTAGTGGACTATCGCTCGCTGAATGAAGTAACCATCAAAAACAAGTACCCTCTGCCGAACATAAATGATTTGTTTGATCAACTGGAAGGAGCAAAGGTGTTCAGCAAGATTGATCTGCGATCAGGCTACTTCCAATTGAAGATCCGGGAGCAGGACGTACCAAAAACCGCCTTCACCACTAGGTATGGTCTATATGAATATACGGTTATGTCTTTTGGACTAACGAATGCCCCGACATATTTCATGACCATGATGAACAAGGTATTTATGGAGTACTTGGACAAGTTCGTGGTGGTGTTTATTGACGACATACTGATATATTCCAAGGATGATGCCGAGCATGAAAAGCATCTACGACTGATTATGGAGAAGCTAGGGGAACACAAGCTGTATGCCAAATTTAGCAAGTGTGAATTCTGGCTTAACACTGTTGGATTTCTTGGACACGTAGTGTCAGGAGAAGGAATCGCTGTTGATCCAAGCAAAGTGACTGCAGTAACTGAGTGGGAAGCACCCAAGAATGCGGGAGAGATTCAAAGCTTTTTGGGACTTGCTGGATATTACAGGAGGTTCATTGAAAACTTTTCCAAGATTGCTAAGCCGATGACTGAACTTCTGAAGAAAGAGAGGAAGTTTGAGTGGTCAGACGTATGTGAAACCAGCTTTCAGGAATTGAAGCATCGACTAGTGACCGCGCCTGTTCTGTGTTTACCAGATCTTCAGAAGGATTTCCAAGTGTACTGTGATGCTTCTCGACAGGGACTTGGTAGTGTGCTGATGCAAGATGGGAGAGTGGTATCATATGACTCGCGACAACTCAAGCACCATGAGCGGAATTACCCCACACACGACTTGGAGTTAGCGTCAGTGGTTCATGCGCTCAAGGTATGGAGGCATTACTTAATGGGAAAACACTATGATGTGTACACCGACCACAAGAGCCTGAAGTACATATTTACACAGAAGGAACTGAACATGAGGCAAAGGAGATGGTTGGAGCTTATCAAGGACTATGATATGAATCTAGGAAAGGCCAATGTAGTAGCAGATGCTCTGAGCCGAAAGGTTTATGCCAATGGATTGACAATTGGTGAATTGCCAGGGGATTTGTGCAAGCAATTCAAGGACCTTAGACTGGAGGTAGTATCTGGAGGATACTTGGCAACAATGGAAGTCCAACCAACGCTACAGGACAGAATCAAAAAGGCTCAAGTGGGAGACAAGGAAATAGAGGAGATAAAGGAAAAGATGATGGAGAATCGGGAAAAGGATATTCTCGAGGATGAGCATGGTACCTTGTGGTATGGAGATCGTTTGTGTGTGCCCAGCAACCCGGAGATAAGGGAGTTGATTCTGCAGGAGGCTCATAACTCGCCATACTCCATACATTCGGGCAACACAAAGATGTATATGGATTTGAAGAGAAGATTTTGGTGGAATAACATGAAGGGAGATATCGCCAAGCATATTGCCCTATGTGATGTATGTAGCCGAGTGAAGGCAGAACACCAGAAGCCAGCAGGATTGCTACAGCCATTGCCCGTGCCGGATTGGAAGTGGGATAGAGTGGGAATGGATTTTATCACAGGACTGCCCAGGACCAGATCAGGATATGACTCCATTTGGGTAGTGGTCGACCATTTGACCAAGGTATCCCACTTTATACCGGTGAAGACGACCTACACGAGTGCAAAGTTGGCCAAGATTTACATGGACAGAATTGTGTGCTTACATGGAGTTCCCAAGAGTATCGTATCTGATAGAGGCACCCAATTTACCTCACACTTCTGGCGCCATCTACACGAGTCACTTGGTACTAGATTGGAGTTTAGCACAACGTTTCACCCACAGACTGATGGACATACCGAGAGGGTGAATCAGATTTTGGAGGACATGCTGAGATCTTGCGCTTTGGCTCATGGTTCTAGTTGGGATGAGAATTTGCCGTATGCGGAGTTTTCCTACAACAACGGCTATCAAACCAGCATCAAGACGTCACCATTCGATGTGCTGTATGGTAAACGATGCCGGACGCCATTGCTATGGGATGGAGTAGGAGAACGTCAGTTGTTTGGACCTGATTTGATCAAGGATGCTGAGGAGAAGGTCGCCTTGATCAGGGACAGACTGAAGGTAGCACAATCAAGGCAGAAGAGCTACGCTGATGCCAAGCGCAAGGAAGTGGTGTATGAGATAGGTGATAGAGCATACCTCAGAGTGTCGCCACTTCGTGGAATCAAGAGATTTGGAATTAAGGGTAAGCTGGCACCTCGGTTTATTGGACCATACAGGGTCTTAGCACGCAAAGGAGAAGTTGCTTATCAGTTGGAGTTGCCAGAGGCTTTGTCCGCTGTTCACAATGTGTTCCACGTATCCTAGCTAAAGAAGTGCCATCCGGAGATGGTGGATACACCATTGAGAGACACTGTACCGCTAGAGGAGGTTCAACTCGAGAACGACCTGACCTATGAGGAGAAACCGGTCAAAATTCTGGAGACAGCAGAAAGGATTATCCATACCAAGACGATCAGGTTTTGCAAGGTGCAGTGGAGCCACCACACCGAAGAGGAAGCCACTTGGGAGCGTGAGGATGACATCCGAGAGGACTACCCGCACCTATTTGCTAGCCGCGCCGAATCTCGGGGACGAGATTCATCTTAAGGGGGTTAGTCTTGTCACATCCCAAGTTTTAGATTTGGTCTTGCATGTCATTCATAAGCATTGCATTATGTTCATGAAAGTTTGAGTTGCAAAACGCTATTTTGAAGCCCTATTTTGAATCACCAAAATGCACCTACAAATGACTATGCAAGGATTTGTAAATCCACTACTTGCAAAATAGTAAAAGGATTGCAAATATGATCCTTTGTTGATCCTCAGATTTTTAGAAAAATTTGAAGACTAAAATCAATCCTTTTGGAGTTGTATTGCAAAAGTTATGAAAGAATAAATAAAAGCAAAAAGGAATAAAATAAAGAACAAAAAAATCTAACTAGCCAACCCGACCCAGCCCACCTGCCCCGCCTAGCCTATCTGCCGTGCACCCTCATGAAAGGCCCAAGAAGCGCAGCCATGAGCGCCTCCACCCCGCCGCCAGCGACGCATGGGTCCTGGCGTCATCCCCTGACCAGGGTCCATGATGAAAACGAGTTCATCCCCACCGAACGAATCCCGCAAAATCCGCTCCGATTCGGTTCCAATCCGACCCCCTCTACACGTAAAACTCCCCATATAAGACCCCTGCTTCGCTCTCCTCCGATTTTCCCCTTTTTCCTAACCCTAGCCGCCACCGGAGCAAGCCTTGGATCTCGCCGCCGCCGCTAGTTCGGCTCGAGCTCGAGCTCGAGGTACTGGACCACTGCTTCTCCCCTTTTTCCCCCTATCCTCTTTCCCGTGCTCCACCAATTCTCCCTGACCCACTTTCCCTCTCTGCAACGCATCAGGGCCGCAGGAATTCGTCGCCGGAGCTCCGTGTGAGCCGCCGTCTCCATCCGCACGCCGACGCCGCTTCGGGAAGCAATTCACGACGCCGTCCACGCCAGATAACTCGTCGTCCTTGCCCGGTCTCCGTCCGCCACCTCCCCTCGCCTAGGACTCGTCGGAGCGCCGCCCAAGATCACCGCCGAGACACCCGCCGCCGCTGCTCGTCGTCACCCATGCCGGCCAATGTTGGAGCCTCGTCGTCGCCGTCAGATCGATTTCGAACGCCCCAGATTAAAAGAATCCGCGAAGAGGTACCGTCCAGTCACCGCCTGCCGCGTGTCCAGCCTCGTCAGCGTGCTGCGTCATTGCCACGTGCCTGCTTAGTCAGCAGGAATATTCCCTGTGATTTAAAATTGAATTAAAATTTCAGAAAATCGAGTAAACTTGCAAAATTCATAGTAAAAGATTGGTATGTGCAAAAATAGCGTATAATATATCAATAGATTCAGAAAATTGAATAGAATAATAATATCAAGTTGGATTTAACTTTTACAGTACGTGTTTACTGTAATAATTTAATTACTTTTAATGGTCTTTTAGATTAATAAATCCATAAGATAAGTTACGTAGCTCCAAAAATCGCGTATAATATGTCCCTGGATTCAGTAGAACAAGGGGAATCTCAAAGTGAATTAAAAAGTTAGGCTTACAGTAAAAACTTTTGCAGAAACTATTTAATGGCTTTCTGCAGTATTTTAATTACTCAGGGAGTTTTATAATTCCTTTTTGAGTAATTCCAATTGGTACTGTTCCTAAATAGCAATGCCTATACAGTAGTATTTTCCCAAGATTTTACAAACAGTATACTACCGGTAGTGAATTATTCGAGTTCTAGCCCTAGTTTGGAGCATTACTTTTACTTAATAGTTTTCCTTGCGCTAAAACTATTTTCCATGCATGCAATCAGTAGTATTATTAAATAGGATTATGTGGTGCAGCTGTAGCACCAATTCACTTGCCTTGCATACCTTCATGCATCATATTTGTTGCATATGCTTGTGGATTGTTTGTTTATGATTGCAATTGTATCGTGTAGATTGTGACGAGTGCAACGCTTGCTCGTGTGTGGATTGTTCTTCCGACCGCTACAACCAAGGCAAGTAGATGCTACTTTGTTCATGATATCGTCCTACTATTTTCAATGCATTGTCCTGTATTTTGTAGTTGCATGTGTAGGATGATACTATCGCTATGCTATGTCCTATTATGTGGTAGGGCTTTCCTTGTAGATGAACCACCATTGGTAGATGTGCTTAGCCATGCTATGTTGAACGAGGGCTGGGTTACATCATTGAGTCTTGTTTCTAAAAGTATTGGTTTGTGAAAACTAAAACAACTTAATCAATGAATCTCCTGGGTGTGATGGTATTGATAATTTTTGGTGGTTTCATGGCGGAAAGGCACCCAGGTATCGAGAGAAATTGTTTGGGTTCTTTATTGTGTAGCTTACGTGTACAGCCATGTGCCAATAATGGAATGGGCCGTTGGTTGGACTTAGTAGGTTGTGGTAACTCGAACCCGCGTATCCAGAGATGTAGAATTTTGGTAGGTTGGACCGGTGCGTGTCGGGATTGGGGTGCTACTTCCCGAACAGTCTCTTCTTGGACTTCTCCCTATCATCACCCAAAATGAGAGTGATGGTACGAGCTGGGCTGGCCAAGTCACATGGGTAAAGTGTACTAACCTCTGCAGGGTGTATAATCTAATCGGTTAGCCGTGTCCCTGGTTATGGACAACTGAGTTGCTTGATATTGATTCCATGACATGTTTCTCACTCATTCTAATTTCATAATTGCTTTAATATTGTTCGGTTAACTTAATTGGGATCTTTTCAAAGAAAATCAAAAACTGTTTATAAAAGTAGGACAAATGTATTTGCAAATGCTAGCCAGACACAGCTCCAATTGCCAAATATGCATGTAGGTGTTAGTACTATTGTCTCCATTACTAGATCTACTTGCCATACATTCCATGTATTGACCCTTCGGGGCTACTATGTTTCATGTTGCAGGTTATTCTGATTCTGATTAATCAATATAGGCCACGGTACTCCACTCGGCACTTGTTCACTTGTGGGCAATTTGAAGAATGGAGGATTTACTTTATTTATGTTGCTACCTGAATAATTTGAGCTAGCTTTGTGCTAAGCTTTCATTGTAATAATGGTACTCTGGATCTTTGTTATTCATGATACACGGATATTTTGCTATGTTATTCATCTTATTCTATGTGGGCCAATGAACCGATCCATGGATTGGCATGTCGCATAGAAGCCACGGTCTTTTCAGAACCGGGGTGTTACAGTGAGCTCTCTATGAAGCATCATCAATTAAAAGCTATGCATATGGTAAATAAAAATATTGCTGAGATGCTCATTGTCTACTTGCCTTGTCATTTTGGTTATGAGAAAGATCCTGTACCATGTGCAAGGGGTACCCTGTTGGCGGTTCTCAATGATATGCAAATACTTAGAATGACAAGAACTTACAGGTGACTAAAGTTGAGTAGCATGAGGTGTGGCCCTCGTATTCAAGGGACTTGAGATTTCCAACTTATACTTCGTCAAGCATATACTCCATCTTTGTTCACTTTAACCTTAATCACTTCAAGATTCTTATGATAGGGGCAATGAGGGATGAAAGCTAACAAGTACCATAATTTTTGGAAGCTCTTTTTCAAACTTGTAATCCCTTCTTCCTTTTTAAAAAAAGGGCCTTTCTTCCACCATTATTGAGTCTACACCTTCTACCTTTAGGCACCATTAAGAGAGCATAGTTTTCATTCTGTGTGCAGTCTTCCAAAGCTTATTAATTGATGCATATTGTGATATTACTTGTTCTTGTGCTACTTGTTTCTAGTCACCCTTGTGAACTTTGCAGGTGTCATATGCATCTATTTGCTACTCTATGAGGGACAAGCTGATTACCACTATGCTATGTTTTCTGTATGCGAAACAAACAAACGTTTTTCAATGCATGTTATTCATGATCTTTGTTTGTAGCTTGTCATGTTGCATGCATAGTTACTATGTCCTATTGTTAGAACTCCATCTTTCATGCACATGTTTAGAATTCTTTGGTCCCAGCTTTCAATGCTTGCAAATGGTTGGATCTATTGTGAGGGTGCATGTCACCTCAAAAATTATTCTTTTTATCACTTACCTACTCGAGGACAAGCAGGAGTTAAGCTTGGGGATGTTGATACGTTGGAAACATATATATAATTTTTGATGCTCCATTCTTGTTTAGTATCTACTTTGCTTTACTTGTCCACACTTTGAGGTGCTTTTTACATGTTTTCTGGTACTAACCTACTAACAAGTTGCAACAGTGCCAGATGCCTATTTTCTGCTGTTTTTGGTTTCAGAAAAGTTAGTAAAGAAATATTCTCGGAATTGGACGGTAGAAACGTAAAAGTCAATTACTTTCCGTGGGGAACAAGAAGTCTAGAGGGGAGCCAAAGGGGCCAGCCAGGGGGCCAGACCCACCCCAGGCGCGGGTGGGCCTAGCCCCGCGCCTGGCTAGGGTTTGCCAACCCTGGCCTCCTCCTCGGCCTCCCCCTTTGACTATAAGAAGCCCCTGATGCATAAACCCTAAGTACCCTAAGGCCTTCTCTCCGGTATGATGTGTGAGTAGTTCCACCTTGGACTATGGGTCCATGTAGTAACTAGATGGTTGTATCTCCTCCTTTGTGCTTTCATGTATAGATCTTGTGATCTCCGTTCATGATCAAGATCTAATCTATTTTTAATCATGCATGTTGTGTTTGCGGGGATCCGATGGATATTGAGATTATTATGTTGGTTTTATTAATGGTTTTGTCTTTATGATTCTATCATGTCTGTGTTGTTTGTGATCTTGCATGCTCTCCGTTGTTAGTAGCTATCTTGGCCAAGTAGTTGCTAGTGACTCCAAGAGGGGGTATTTATGCTCGATAGTGGGTTCATGCCTCTAGTTTCCAAGGGAAGTGACAGAAATATCTTCGGTTGTAGATGTGTTGTTGCCACTAGGGAGAAAAAAACGGTCTCTTGTTCATGGAACATGTGGACTGTTTACCTTACACACTTTGATTAAAGCAGTTGTCTGTTGCTTGCAACTTAATATGAAGGGAATATGCCCGAGAAGCAATAGTAAAGTGGTTATTATCGTATTCCTTATTTATGATAAATGTTTATTTTGCATGCTATAATTGTATTAATACAGAAACGTTAATACATATGTGTTTAATAAACAAGAAGGAAGTTCCTAGTTATGCCTCTCTTATAAACTAGCTCGTTGATTAACAAGATGATCAAAGGTTTCCTGATCATGGACATTGGATGTTGTTAATAACGAGGTCACAACATTATTGGAATGGTGTGATGAAAATTCATCCGAAGTATAGCATTACGATCAAGGTCATTGTGTTTATATTTCTATAACATCATACGAAGTAATCTTAGTCCTTAAACCATGAGATCATGTCAATCACTAACACCGGAAGAGTATCTTGATAACATAAAATGTCACACCGTAACAGGGTGACTATAAAGATGGGTTTAGTGCTACGAAGGTGTTATGTTGAGGCTCATGGATCAAGAGTGGAATTTGTCCATCCTGATGACGGAGAGATATACTCTGGGCCCTCTCGGTGATATCACATTGGTTATGCAAGCAAGTGATTTGATCACTAGAATGTTATATCACGGGAACAAGAAAAGAGTACATGTCGGTAACGAGATCAAACTATGTATGGAGATACCGATGATCGAATCTCGGACATGTAATATATCGCGAGACAAATGGCTTGACTTACATGCGCATAAGGTTCACACGATCACATGAGTCATCGTTGAATATGTGGGAGTCATTACGGATCTCCAGGTCCCGCTGCTGATTATTGATCAGAGAGGGGTTTCGATCATGTCTACATTATTCGCGAACCATAGGGTAACACACTTAAGGGATACCGACACCATTTGGAGCAAATAATATGCTAGAGAAATAAAAAGGGAAAGCGCAGGAATTTATTTCACTAGACACCGAAACTGTTTTGGTTGAAATTGCTGAAACTGGTTCTGCATGTGAAATTGAATACTAGCAAGGGGTTTATGTGAATGTTTGTTAATTAAAGTAATTAACAAAATTCTGAATAAATAAAATAGTTTTATTTAATGAGAGATTACATTAAATTTGGTGGAAATTTAATGGAGGTGAGTGGAATTTTGAGTGGGTGGCTATTTATGTGAGTGGGAGATCCACCCACATGAATGTGGAAGAGGTGGGGGCACCTCCATGGCTGCCACGCCATGGGAGGGGGCTGCCCCCCTCTCCCTATAAAAGGCACCCCACTCCCTCCTCTCATCTCACACCTCCTCGCGAAGGATCTCTCTCCCTCCTTTAGAAATCCCCCATGGTCTCGGATCAGCGAGATACATGTTCCCAGTGGCTTTTTCTGGAAGGATTTGTTGCTTCCGCTACTTCGCTGGAGCGAGGGCACGGAGGTTGTCGGGGTACCCGGGCGTGTGTCCGATCACGGATGCACCACTTCTTTGCGGTGCTGGACGTGATGGTGCTGGACCGGCTGGACCAGATGGACTTCATCACAATCTTGAGATCGACAAGCGTTCAACTACATCATCCACGAGTACAACCTCGTTAATGCTATACGGTCTTCGAGGGTATGTATTCTATGGATGTATATCGACCCGTTGCTTGTATCTAGTAGATAGATCTTGGTGCTTTGTTCCTATCGTAGGAAAATATTTGTTTTCTATGGTGCGAACCCTTCAGTGGTATCAGAGCCGGATCTATGCGTAGATGCTTTGCACGGATAGTACACATATGAGTATGTGGGCGATGATGATCATTTTATTGCTTCTTATTTGTACTTTGGATATTGGTGGCATAGTTTGATGAAGCGGACCGGACAAACTTTACATGTCCTCGCACATGAGACCTGTTCCACGCTTGACATGCAACTAGTTTTGCATAAGTGGCTAGCGGGTGTTAGTATCAAAGAGTAACAATGAGATCATTTTATTGCTTCTTATTAAATCAAGAGTAACAATTCCAGTGTTAGTATCTTAAGTATCATGTTTGCCTCCATGATTCTTGATTTAAATATCGAGATTATCTAGGAGCTGAAAGAATTGTTTCAGAAACCATCATGTGTGACAGATATAACGATATCTGAAACAATGTTTTGGTTGCAATATGATAGAGTATAATATATGTTCTCATATTGGATGAGAATTTGCAAAGGTTGGATATGCTAGACATCCTAATCATCCAAAACGGTTTTGGAAAGTACTGCTATACTCACGATTCACCTTTATTAGCTACAGTAGCTTGATCATGAATGTCGTCATGATAAGGATGAATATAAGATGTATATAAAGTGTTTACTACACTAAAAGATTGCTAAAGAATGGATTTTTAAAGAATGCTGATCATTTGATGATGGTGATCTACTTCAAAGTGCAAGTCCAAAGGTATTATTATTTGAATATACACGCTTTGGACTATGTGTCATGTATATGGCGCCACTGTTGATGTTGATAGATTCTTTTAAAAGAAAAGGAAATGCTGAAAGAGAATCTATAAAATATATTTGGTAGAAAAGAAAAGATTGGAAATATCCAATTTAGGTATATGGATGATATACATGTTATGGTTGTATTATTTGCTTGTTAGACAATGTGGTTCTTGGGTATTGGATACCGAATTGGTTGGTATGAAATTTCATATGGAATGACGCAATTCATAAACCACAATGGCCTAAGTAACTAGCAAGAGAATATGTGATGATGTTCATCGAAAACAAATAAACCATTATTTTTATTTCTCGTTGACATCAAAGCTTGACTTCAAGATTTGTTTTAATAATTGTTATTTAAATCAGGTATTATGAGAACAAAGGTTGTTCAAATAATTACCGTATTCCATATAAGATGGATGATTTACAAATCTAGTTGGAGAAATCACATCCATAAAGCTAATGCTAAAATGTCGCAAGACAAATGATTGAAAGATCACTTACGAAGTGACATCGCCGTTTAAATTATATTGGAAAGAAAACATGAAGAATCTCCATATTCATGGATTTTTGGAGTCTTTGATTTGATCAAGTGATGCTTGTGAGACTTTCCTCGGGATAATTAAAACTTCGTTCAAAGGCCAAAGAAGAACGAACGACTAAAATATTGGAATTTATACATATCGAGGTATGTAGTCCATTATGTGTAGTCGTAAGCGATGGATTTCAACTTCATATTCTTTCTCCGGAAATTTGAGTGAATATTCACTTAATGAGAAAGAAGTATGAAATATTTGAAAACGTTCAAAGACTTTCAAGATGAAGTGGAAAATCATTGTAACAAGAAAATAAATGATTTTATCATAAAGGGATTTATTTGAGTTACAAGTGTAACAAGAAAATAAATGAATTATGATTTTATCATAAATGGATTTATTTGAGTTGCAAGTTTAGCAAAACACCTAGATTTACATCTCCCGAAACACCATAGGAGTATGGAGTGTTTGAGATTTGTAATGAAACCTTGTTTGACATGGTTGGATCAATGGTGTTATTTATAAAACTGCCATTATGTTTTAAAAGATTAAAAGCTTTAGAGACTACCGCTTTTACACTAAAAAGAGCTCCATCTTGATCCGTTGAAATGACACCATGGAATTTATGGTTTGGGGTTGTAAGCTCCCTCCCTTATAAAGGTAAGGATCCGTGTGATTGCAATGCTAGTCCCTGGATCAAATGCTAGCATCCACAGTTTAAGATGAACTACACAGAAACAAAGGTCATTATTACATCGTCATTCCGGAGATAACATAGTCTTTTACAACTCCATGGCCATAGGACTAATACAAGAGTTTAAGCATAACAATATAAATAAAGTCTTCATCTTTATGTGCCACATGCAAGCATGTTGAGTGTAGACTCATAACCCCTAATCATCATCAGAGTAACCTGCAACATCACAAGTTACAGCCACTGTGGGTCAATACATTGGAATAGTATTGGCAAGTGATACCTTAGTAAAATATTAGCATCTAGTTACTACATGAATTTGGCTAAGTGTAGCTTAGGTTTGCTTTGCTCAAAATAGGTTTTACCTATTAGTTGAAAACACTAAGTTTTTCTTTGATAAAACTTTCCCAAGGAACCACCAATAGACACTGGTGAACCTTCACCCTTGTTCAACCACAAGTTTTAACTTAGAAAATTGGGATGAGGAGATTCTTGATAGCTTCCATGTCTTGATGCTCAAATTGTCCAATACCAGGGACATGGCTAAGTACTTAGATTCTTCCATCTGCAGAGGTTGTGCACTTTCCCCACAAGACTTGATTTTCACCAAGACAGGACCTTTCAGAAGCCTTCCCTTAGACCAAATGGACGTGTTCCAACCTATCATCCCACTACCACCAACTGTCCAAATGTCTAAGTTATTGCAACCTATATGATCCAGGCAGAGCCCATAATGCCATGTGGCTGCACTAGAAGCTTCTTAACATTTGGCATCTCAAATCCCTTTGTTCCTGGGTGGCTTTCCACAAGTGAGATGCACAAGGTAAACCATAGAAATGGGCCTTGTGTAACCACTCAACACAAACCATTCTTTCCATTCCACCCAAGTGTTTCATTCACTTAATTGTTTTATTAAGCAAAACATAAGTCAAAGACTTAGAAATATTTCTCATAGCATGAATATATAATCTACCCTTGGTTGCTACTAGCTAGGATAAGCATGGCAATAGCAAGTATCTCAAATTATAGGAAATTCTAACATTACTCCAGTTACTAGGATTTCCCAAGCATAGATACTTAGCAAAATAATCATGCAAGTCCTATACAAAATATTTCCAATGCATAGGTAAAAAATTATTGGGATAAAACATGAAGCACCACTTGCCTTGGTAGTTTGGGGAGTAGCAACAATCTTCACAACCACAATCACTATTAGCACCAAAATCTACACATAAAATATTGGCACCAAAATCACATATCAAAATATACAAGCAAAAATATATGAATGCATGCAAATGCTATGTGATGATTTTTCCAAATCAAACAAGACAAGTGAAACAGTACTGAATCATAAACAAGACAAATACACACTAAAAAAACTTTATTTATTCTCTAATTCATTTTTCAAATAATTTCTATACTCAAAATAAGCCTATAAATGTATCTGCAAAAATAATCAATTTTACAGAAGCAAAACATTAAACACATTGCATAAATGGATAGAATACTTTCTCATGATTCTAATGATATATAATTTGCAAAATTTGAACGTGTGGATCAAAAGTTATGAATTTTTCAAGTTTGAATCACTAATAGATCTAATTCAGATTTTTAAAACGAATAACAGGCCACGCGTCACGTCCTGATTCGTCCATACCGCTTCGCACGGATCGGCCGATGCGGTGCGTTGGATCTAAAGTGGATCGCACGGATCAAATCACAAGATACCCCTTCGGGTTATGTTCTATCGTAGCCACTGGATCAAGATCCTACGGCCGTTGATCAAGCGACCAACAACTGGCGGTGCGCGGTGACGGTGAGCGTAAGGATGGCAATTTTATCCACGGATCCGGGTATCCACGGATATCCGACCCGGTGGGTAAGGGTATGGAGGACTAAGTATGCCCACGGATTTCATGGGGCGGATATCCGCTAATTCATGGGGCGGGCATGGGTAATGGTTTCGCTCCATGGATATCAGATGGATACCCGGCAGAAACATGGGACCCACATGTCACCGAGACATTTTTTTACATATGCCATATTACTCACTAAAAGGCCTAATGAACCAACTTCTAAGACCTAGGACCAAAGGCCCACCTAAGTACTAACCCTAGATAATTACTCTTATTATCTCAATCCCTACCTATTCCATTTCCCTAATCACTCCCTACATACGAACGAGGGAACCGTCAGGGGAAGCGGCGGAGTGCTAGTCATGTATCCCCTCCTAGGATACTCGCAGGCCAGGACACAACCTAGCGGACTGGCGACGCCACCACTCTCCCTGCCACCCCTATTCCTCCTCCACTAGGAATCACCGGCGACTGCCCCTCCCGC
Source organism: Avena longiglumis (assembly GCA_030063025.1). NCBI lineage: Eukaryota > Viridiplantae > Streptophyta > Magnoliopsida > Poales > Poaceae > Avena > Avena longiglumis. Next base: position 329,832,330 of record CP125975.1, read on the forward strand.
ATTCCTGCTCGTCTACAAGAATTTTCGGCGGTTGTCCTGTCCTCGGCGACCTCCTCGATGGTAAGAATTCCCCCAATTCCCTACATCCTTGTACTGGCCGACCTCCCCCTTTCCCCTCACCCATGCCTCAATTTTCTAATTGAAGGGCTTGCCGCTGCTACTGCTGAGTAGACGTATTAGCGCAAGTGGGAAACAATGGACGCATGTTATCCTGAAATGCTATCGAAATTTGCTATAATATCGAAGTTATGTTGAATGTTGTTATGATTATATATAGTGTGTAAACCAATGTATATCCATGGATACATGGATATTCGACGGGTTTGGATCTGGGGCGACATCCATGCCCATGGATATCTTCGTGGGCGGGCTAGAGTGAGGTTGATGGATTTGGATTTGGATTTGGTTTTGATATATCCATCCAAACCCGCTCCATTGCCATCCTTAGGTGAGCGGCGTCGCACTCAGTCTACGGCGTTGCGGCGGATACTGGAAGTGAGGAAGAGAATGGGGAGGCTCACCAGACTCGCAGAGACGTGCTGGAGCTCAACGTGGCACTAGCTTGTCGAGGGGCGCACAGACAAAACCGCTATTGCTCGTCGGAGAACCTACAACCGTCGGTTACGGTCGCTCATCGTCGTTGGCGAAGATACATGTCGTGCCTATCCAAAAGGATGGTGTCGTTAGACGCGTACAATTCTGGCGAACACGTGAGCAACAAAAAGAGAGAAGGGGGCGGTCGGGGCTTACGGGGAGAACTCGCCGGAGTGGACGTGGTCGTCGGTGGCGCTCTAGTATTGACGTTGGCGAGGCTCTGGATGTTCCTAGCATGCACCAGTGGGGTTAAACGATGCGCAAGGTTACAGAGATCACACTGGCAAGACCAATAGGCAAGGGGCGGAGTGTGCTCACCGGAATTCACCGCCGGAGTTCGTCTGTGCAACGGCGGAGTGAGCTCAAATACGCGCAGCTGGGGCGACTGGGTGTGGGTTTTTGGGGGGAAAGGACCACGGCGAGGTGGTGATTAAATAGCCAGAGCAGGGGCGAAGATTATGCGCTGCATCAATGCAATTGATCACGGCAGTGAAGAGGAGGAAACGACCGGCGACGACGTGCTCTCGCGCGGGATTTGGGGAAGATGACGATGACGTGGAGAGGGCCCATCGATCAGTGGCTGCGCCGGCCTTTTCTGCTTTCTGTATTCTTTTTCTATTTCTATTTCTATTTTTATTTTTAGGAAACATTTTGAAATGATTTCAAATGTGTTTGATTTCAAATTCTTTCTGCATTTTTATAAAGTTAAACCTGCACATATTTAGGTATAAAACCATGTTGTTTCACCAAACCTTCTTGGTCCTTTTGAGTTTTAAAAGAAAACAGTGCCTTTACCAATGTTTTAATAAAGATCTAAAAATGGTTTTAAGACATATTTTGTTTTTGAAATTTTTGTCGAAGCTTTGGAATACAACAATCAACCATAGGATCAAATATATCTGGTTTTAAACAATCAATCTCATATTAAAGAGTAGCATTGGGCCAATGCTTTGCTCACATAAAATAATAGACTTTCAAAAGCTCCTGTTTTGTAATGACTTGAAAATGATCCTAAAATGATTATGAATGCATGGATGATATGCAAACTTTGAAATCATGATTTTAGGGATGTTACAAATCTAACCCCCTTAAGGTGAATCTCGCTCTCGAGATTTGGATTGGCTAGCAAAAAGGTGACGGTGGTCTTTCCGAAGGTCATCCTCTCTTTCCCATGTTGCTTCTTCTTCGGAATGATGGTTCCATTAAACTTTGCAGAATTTGATAGTATTTGTCCAAGTAACTCTTTCTGCAGTCTCAAGAATCTTGATGGGTTTTTCCTCATAAGTGAGATCACTTTCCAATTGGACCTCCTCCTTCAAAGAAGTCTCTTTCAAAGTCTCTTCCATCTCTGGATGGCATTTCTTTAGCCGACTCATGTGAAACACATTGTGAACGGCAGACAATGATTCTGGCAGTTCAATCTCATAAGCCACTTCTCCTTTACGACTAAGAATCTTGAATGGTCCAACATATCTTGGGGCCAATTTTCCTTTGACTCCAAATCTCTTCACTCCACGAAGTGGTGACACTCTAAGATAAGCTCTATCACCCACTTCATAGGTGACTTATCTACGCTTAGGATCTCTTTTCTGCTCTCTTTTGTGGGTATCTTCAATCTGTCCTTTACTAGCTGGACTTTCTCTTCAGCCTCCTTGATTAGTTCTGGTCCAAACAAATTTCTTTCTCCCACACCATTCCATAACAATGGGGTAATACACTTTCTCCCATAGAGAAACTCAAACGGTGCCATCTCAATACTGGCTTGATAGCTGTTGTTGTAAGATAATTCTGCGTGAGGCGGACTTTCATCCCAACTAGCTCCATAGTCCAGGGCACATCCCCTCAACATATCTTCTAGAATCTGGTTGGTCCTTTCATCCATCCATCACCGGTGGGTGAAAAAAGTTGAATTCCAATATCGTTCCCAATGACTCATGCAGTTGCCTCCAAAAATGAGAAGTGAACTGAGTTCCCCTATCAGACACAATACTATTGGGTACTCCATGCAGACATACAATCCTATTCATATAGATCTTGGATAACTTAGCACTTGTATAGGTTGTCTTCATGGGTATGAAATGAGCCACTTTAGTGAGGAGATCCACTACTACCCAAATAGAATCATATCCTGACCTGGTCCTTGGCAATCTAGTGATGAAATCCATGCCAATTTTGTCCCACTTCCAATCAGGAATAGGTAGTGGTTGTAGCAATCCTGCTGGTTTCTGATGATCCGCTTTCACTCTACTACATACATCACACAAAGAAATATGTTCGGCGATGTCCTTCTTGAGATTATTCCA